>KN478368.1:5798-17732 GCA_000787095.1 Periophthalmodon schlosseri
TGGTTTTATGTGTGTTCAAAAAACAAAACAAATTAATCAATCAGAATTTTGTTTTTCATTTTATCTTTTTAAAAACAAAACAACAAACAATTATTATTTATCTAAACATAAACAATACACACTTTTTATGATAACACAATAATAGCTAAATTTCTTCCTAATCACCAACTCTGCTCCAAACCACATGGTTATATGGGAATAGCTGTGGCATTGTACGTATATGTTGGTTTTTTTTTTGTTTTTTTTAAATAAATTAATTAACCAATGGATTTATATAGCGTTTTTCAAGAAACCCAAAACATTTTACAATGCATTATTCATTCACTTCATACTTGGTGGGGTTAAGCTACTATTGTAGCCACAGCCGCCCTGGGGCAGACTGACGGACTGTGCCATCGGCCTCTCCAACCACCACCAACACTCAAACTTCATACACACTTCATTCATACTAGGCAATATGAGTCAAGTGTCTTGCCTAAAAACACAACTGCTGTATTGCCACTGGCATCTAAGAACAAATTGGCTGTTGCATAAGTGTCATTGAATTTTATAATTATGTAAAGAAAATAAAATAACATTTCAGTGTAGATTAAATTGTTGGCTGAATCAAGAGATTTATTTTGTTGGAAAATTCTTTACCATGTCCTGTAATGCCTTAAGACTTTTGTCTCTCAGCTCTTTTCAGCAATTTGTTCATTGTTTATTTTTTTCAATCAGAACTAACCAATATTATTTTCACGCTGTAAAATTTTAACTCAAGGGATTAGAAAAATAAAATCATAGGTGTCATCTTTTAGGAATCATAGTGTCTCGTTGTGAACAGGCTCTAGTGGCAGCTCTAATAACAGCTAACCACTGAGGTCTGTTCTTCCATCATGGTTGTTGGTGGAAAGTTGGTGTGCTTTGATCACGTCTTTTCAGCACATTGCTCTGGCTTAGCCCTGCTGCTCGCCTTGTGATAAGCCATCACAGCACAGACAGGAGACACTTATGGGAGAGGAGCAGAGCGGCAATGCAAATTCTGTGGACACACTCCAGCCGTACGTTCTTTTTGCCTTTAAATCCAACCCTCATTCTGTTCTTTTGCTCTGATTCTGCAGTTTAAAAATAAAGGTCAGCTATTGGTTAAATGGATGTCAACTCATCTGTATTAGATTTCAGTTCACTGTTCAGTGAAGCAGACAGAAGCAATGCTATGTGGTGTGAAAAAACCTTAAACAAAACAGCAGCACTAGAATAATTCACTAAATCACAGGTTAAATGGTGTTACTAAACTACTGCATGTTCAAACTCTTTTGGACTGATTGACATTGACTTAGTGTGCTGAATGCTGATTATTTTTATTTATCTGTATTGAGCGGTTTTGTGTCTGCCCTGCACCCTCTGGGTTTATTCTGTCTGTAAGATGGTTCTGGGCAAAGCTTGATATAGTCAAACAGAGCAGTACAAGCACTGACCCTTAGGGATATCATGGCAGTGGAACAGTGAAAGTAGAATAAACGGTTGATTGAAAAAAGAAAACATAAGCAACTTGGTTGAGTTATACCTTGGTGCAAAACAAACCAATACGATTTTGATCCTGTTTTAATGGTTTTTTTTGTAGTGAAAACGCTGTCTGTTTACTATTACTGCTGTTACTGATGCTGTTTTTCTTCCTTCTTGGTGCATTCTCATTTTGATTGGCCCCTGGTGATTATTTAAAGCCACAGCATGTAAAGTTTTAGCCAAAAAATAAACTAAAATAAAAGCATGGTTCTTTGGATGTTTTTATTGCAGTACAAAATTGTGCCATTACTCTTATTTGGCCTGGAGGAGGGCCTCATCTTGCTTATCTCTATGGAAATATTGTCCTTTTGGCTATAATCTTCCACAGTATGGCATTAAACTTATTTTCATTGTGAATTTTCCAATGTATGGTTTTAACTTTCTCTTTTCATTAAATCATGCAGGTGACATGCCACCTCCAGAAAGTTACATACTGCACTTTTAACTTAATCTGGACATTGACACAGTTGCAGTGTACAGTTTTAGGCACTGGGACAATAACGTACTGTGTAACTGTGTATTAAATTTAGATATTGAATTGGGAGTACAACATCATCTGCTGTTTGTCCTGATGGCTTCATCCAAACCAGGACCTGCAACATGCACTGAGGTGGTTTGCAGCAGAGTGTGAAGTAGCTGGGATGAGAATCAGCTCCTCCAAATCTGAGCCCATGGTTCTCAACCGGACAAAGATGGCTTGCACTCTCCAGGTGGGTGTGGATTCCCTGCCTCAAGGGGAGGAGTTCAAGTATCTCGGGGTCTTGTTCACGAGTGAGGGAAAGATGGAGCGTGAGATTGACAGGTGGATCGGTGCAGCGTCTGCAGTGATGCAGTCGCTGTATTGGACTGCGTGGTGAAGAAGGAACTGAGTCAAAAGGCAAAGCTCTTGATTTACCAGTCAGTCTACCTACCCTCACCTGGTCATGAGTTTTGGGTAATGACCAAAAGGACAACATCGCAGATACAAGCTCTCGAAATTAGTTTCCCCACAGGGTGGCTGGGCACTCCCTTAGAGATAGGGTGAGGAGCTCAGTCACACTGTAAGATCTCAGAGTAAAGCCTCTGCACATTGAATGGAGCCAGCTGAGGTGGCTCGGGCATCTGTTGCGGATGCCTCCTGGACGCCTCCCTGGAGAGGTGTTCTGGGCACATCCCACTGGGAGGAGGCCCAGGGGAAGACTCAGGACATGCTGTAGGGACTATGTCTCTCCGCTGGCCTGGGAATGCCTTGGATCCCCTCGGAAGAACTGTATGAAGTGCGGGTGGAAAGAGAAGTCTGGGGCTCCCTTCTCAGACGGCTGCCTCCGCGACCTGGCCCTGGATAAAGCGGAAGAAAATGGATGCATTGATGGAATTGGGAGTATACATGAGCCATTGAATACATCCACTCAGTGACATTGATTCTCACTTTGGAGAATGCTAGCACCATTATGGTGAGACTCTACTACACTGAATCTGATATAATTGCAGCTCAAAATACTCAACCGTGCTTTCAAGAACATAATTTAAGGTCCTTCTCCCTTGTTGACTGTTTTCCCTGTCTCCAATTAAAACACTTTTAATTAAAGGTGCATAATAATTGCCCAAACACGCTGTTCAATTATTGTACCCTCTCTTAAATGCACTTAATGGTTACAAGTTCACTTTGAAGTTGAACGCTGTGTTTTTCCTCAGTCTGTACATAAAAACATCATTTGAACACCCCCAAGATCCCCGTTATAAAAGTGCGCTCCTAATTGACGGGTTGTTGCTTGTTTAGTTGATATATATTTACCAGCCGGGTGGTAATTGGAGAGCTGTAATTACCCAGGATGCAACGCGCTGCTCGAGCCGTAGCCAGGATGAAAGAACGCAGGTTAGTGTAACATTTGTAGCATCAGAAAAGACCTAATTGAGACTGTTATTTTGTTGTGTGTGAAACCAGAGGCAACACTCTTTTTTATTTTGTCTTTTTCAGCAGTGTCCCCCAGCTGTTCATAAAAGGTTAGTGGATCTGGAGTCCCTTCCGATGATGTAGCTCTGTCGCCTATAATGGCCTTGTTAACTGAGATTCATTACCTCTTCATTCAGAGTCCCCTGGATATTAAGGCAGCTCTCTAAAGCTACTGCTGCGGTGAAGTCATCCTGGTGTGGTTTGCTGAGCTATTCGTACACTCCTGATGATTCACTTGACCTGAGACTAAAGGCTTGGAGGCAGCAGAGAAAGGATTTGACTTTGTTTGTTGCTGACAGTGGTAGAAAGTAAAAATGTCCTTTTACTCACAGGTGCATTCTGGAGCAGGCAGACAGACTGACAGACACACAGACAATATACTTGAATGTGAATAAGACTCTCGTTACTTAGTCAGTGGTATTAAAAATGTTATATAGGGCTTGTCATCTGCACTAGAGGCAATGACTGCAGTGGTATTAATTGAAAACAGTGCGAGTATCAGTATGTTTTATACTGGAATTGGCAGTAGTAACTATGGTCTATTGAGTAACGAAAGGAGCAGAGATATTAGTGATAGTAGTTTTTGCTCATAATTAATAACTTTTATAATCGTAGTAGTGGTGGTAACATTAGCTGGTGTCCTGGTAAGTTACGTGATATTTGTGATGTGTATATTAATAATATTGGTAATGGTAAAAACAAGTAAAAGTAAAAGTAGTATGTGTAGTTGTAGTAGTAGTAAATAGATTTGAAATGGTAAAAAAACTACATTATTTCTAAGCAAATTTACCAGTTATGTTTATAAATAATTTTACTTTTAAAACACTTGGTTGTTAGAATGCTTGATCTCTCTTTCTCTTACTCTCGTAGCAGTAGTAGAGAGGTTCACCTGTGTGTTTGTGTGTGATAACCAGCACTCCCAGAAGATTCTTGTTGTTGTTTGTCGGCGTGGGCCGTGACTTGCATCTGGCCGAGCGCTCCTTGGAGGGAGTTTGTTTTTCTGCCGGCTCGTGTAAACAGGGTGGGGCTCCACTCCCAAACCACTCACTTGGAGATGATTATTTTCGCAGGACTTGTTTTCTGTTGATCGTTTGAGTCAATAGATTAACACAGACTGGAATTATATGTTGGAGGAGATGGTATGGCTAACCATTGTATGTGCCAACAAGATAAACTGAAATCCTAGTATTTATATTATTTGGTTTCACCTTCACCGTACAACTTGATGAAGCTTGTTGCAGGCTGCGTTGGTGTTTCCACCAATACAGTTTTAAACCTAGATTTAGTTCGGTTGTGAAGAACAGTTTGGAAAAATGCACAATATGAAATCTCAACCAACTATGCTTCATTAATCACTATGTTCAACCATACTAATAATGTTCATACTGTTAAAAAAGTATGTAGCAAATGTACTGGGCTGCAAGTTAAAACCAGTAGTACCAGCACTTATCTGAGCTGGTACTACACCCAGCTCTTGCAATATTCACATTTACACCTGTACATAAAAGAGAAGAACAAGAAGAACAATAACAGAATAATGTTTTGAACTTGGCCTAGTATAACCTAGGAGTGTAATATTTATAATTTGACTATTACTATTAAAACAATGTGTCCATCTGGTCTGGTGACAGAGGAAAGGTTTGCTTGTGTTTCAAAATGGTAAACATTGGCCAGCTGTTGCCGTTATGTAAGTGAAACTGGTGTCATAAAGAGTCTTTAGCAGTGCATGTTGTTGTCGTTCTGCTCTGCTTCTGTTAACCATTGACTGTTTACTGTGGATGGCACTTTGTAGTCAATGCAGTGCACCTGTTGTAAAAGCCTCTGATAATGCTTCATTTGAATGATCATCTGTTGGGAGTTATTGCTTATTTTTCTAAAAGCCTTTTCATGTTGTGTTTTATGATGAGCATGCTTTAATATGATGGCTAATCGCTTCCTCACAATGAGAATGTCTCTCATTGACTAAATCAATCTTTTCATATACAGAACGGAGCTGGCCTCAGCTTTGAATGCATTTCTGTGTACTTCATATACGCTCTGATGCTCTCTGATTGAGGGGCTAATTCAGAGAATTTTAATCAGTCTGACCAGCCCTCTTGCAGTGTCATCTTTTTGCAAATGCCCCATAAAATGAATAGATGAGCAGTCTCTTTTTAGAGCATAATGGCTACATTAGAATGGGAGATGGATGGCAGATGAAAATCCTGTATCGTTTCCACTCTTTTCCTCTCTTTTAGTGACTCTGATCTTTTATCAATAGTGGTCTAGGGCACAGTGAAGTGTTCAGTTAAACCTGATGGAGTCCCAGCAATGGAAAAGGTGACGACCATTTAAGTAAACTGGTAACTGCTGCAATATCCATTTTTACTGAAGCAGTTGAGATGAAATATGGTTTTATGCAACCAAACTATTAGATTTATGCTGGTGATTCTTCTCTTTTATTAACTGCAAATTCCCGCTGCTATCAGGCCTAAAGTAACAACCCATTTCAACAAATGAGATAATTTTGGACATTGGAAGTTATGCAGTGTTATTTGGACAAACACTTCTGTCGTCCCTCCCAAATGGAAATTATCGTTGTGGTGGCTGCTCACAGTGCAACAACACAACAAAAACTAACAATTTCCAACATCCTCGTACTGGGAAAAAGATTTTCATCAAATGCGTGTTCAGTTGTGCCTTTACACATGTAGTGTATTTGAAATTAAAGCAGAAGCAGATTAGTGAACACAAACACTCTATAAGTCGTAATGAGAATGAAGAGAATAGAGAATGCCCCGTTGTGGTACGTTTCAACAACACGCACCATGATGTGTGCTCTCTCCACTTTTGCGGCATCGGACAGGTTCCCCTGCCCCCTAGAGGAGGCGATCATGATCTGCGACTAAGACAGCGCGAAGCCTACTGTATTTAAACCCTCCAGACACTTGCGCCGAAGGGGCTAAATGGTTAATTCAATTTGAATGTCTTCCTATAGACCTAAGCTGGTTTATTGGCATTCACATGTCCCAAACACACATATTCTCATGACTATACACCTGCAGGTTTGTCCATTTATCTGTCTGGTACATTCTCTGTAATGCACCTGGCTTCAGAAATACGATGTGCGAAGCACCTTCTTTATCTTTGTCAACAAATGAGATAATGCCATTTTGGAGCAACCTGAGTCTCTGCAATATGTAAACAATTGAACAGACAGTTTCTCATAGTCTTTCACTGGGCTGGTGATTCATGCTAGTACACACCTACTGTGTGACACAAGTAAATAATTTACTCTGTACATACACCGCCTTGTAGTTTACAGACCATGTGAACACTGAAGCAACAAGTTTATCTAGACTTTGAACTGTAAACAGGAATCTACACAACTGGTTATATGACAAAAAAGTTAATTATACACCTGTAACTGTTTGTAAATAGTTTCATTGTTTAGTATTTAAAAGCATTTAGTTCAAAAGAAGTCATTCAATCAGGATACATCATACAAAAATAGGAGCAACTGAACAAAACCATAACAATATAACCTAATCAGATTTGATTCAGAGATAATTTCCACCTGCATCTTTGCTCTGATGTACCCATCTCCAGACACTGTACATCTATGGCTACTTCCATTTGTACCTGAAAGACATGCTCTGTTTGTCTCTGATTAAACCTGCTTTGGGCTGTTCCTGGCTGGAAACATGCATGATTCTAACTTCTTTTCAGAAGGGGGAATATGGTACTCACCAGGCCAGTGGCCTGAGCTCTTTCTCACTTTCCAGTCCTTTTAGCTCAACCATCATCACATAATAAATGTAATTAAAGAGTTGGCCTTATAATTACAATGTGTTGATTGTTTATGGCTTTGGAGTAATGCACAACATTATGCAAGACTTATTTGGTGTAAGTGGGCTGAGGACTGGGCTTGGTGGCAAATGTGATTTCATGCAGTTAACATGTCAGTAACAGCTTTAACAGCCTCCAGAAACCAGGCACCTTTAACATGTTCAAGTCATAGCAATAAAAAGTTTAATTATTTTTTAGAAGTACTTCTAGTATTGTGCTAGTCTACTTTCCATAATCTTTTATTCACTAATTTAGGAAAACCAAATTTTTCTCAGATTGAACCCTTGCGGTCCATATTCAGGCCATGATACCACCGATCCTTACTCTCTTAAGAATTTACAAATATCCTTTTTTTCCTGCATCTGGCTTGGTTCTGGAGAAGTGTCACCAGCACATAACAACCAGAACAACATGGAGACACAGCGCACAGAAAACAAAGCACAAACAACACAGATTATGCAAATGTGCATGTAAGGTGTCCCAGTATTGATAAGCCACATTTGTGTACAAAACATGATCCACAAATACTGTTTGTGCTCAGTGAGTGTACTCCCACACATCATGATGAAACATTTGCTGTGGAGTTGTGACATAGACTCGAGAGGGTTAACTCAGCTGTTAGCTCATAGAAGACGCCAGATGTTTGGGGCGAACTTTTAGTCATTGTAGTGGAAGTGGGGTCAAACAGCCATAAGGTGAAAGGTTGTGCAGAAAAAGCTTGGAGATGTATCGGTTATTGCTGTTGTGGCAAATGCAAGTGAGACATTTTTCCTCCATGAAATATGAAATCTCGTCCCAGTGTTTGGCTTTTTCTCCAAGTCACCTTGTAATTGTTTCTGTGCCATAAGCAGCTATTAGTATTGCTAGAAAATGGTAATGCTTTGAGAGACTCATCTTTCCCTGAGAATGGCTCTCGATCACACTCTCACATTCTTTTAAAAGGGAAAAGGAAGATGAATTTTGCCCATAAAGGCTGCATCACAAGGGCTTTTTATCCTAAATGGCTCTGGGGATTGTTATCTGTGGGAAGTGTGTCCTGCCTGCGTCGTGTTCAATCAAGTGTCCACTTAGCTGTGACTGGGAGTAATTGTTCCCAAGTGGGCCGCACACTGACCTGTTAATGTCTGCGCTGACCCTCTAACCTTGTCAGCACGTCTTGGGGAGGAGTTTAAATCATGTGGATCTCCTCTGCGTCTTTACACTACCGGGTCAAGTGGGCGTCGGGTCGGGCTCTGAAAGACCACTCTGTTGTAATTGTCCCCAGTAGCATGGGTCAGCGCGGGGTGGTCCACAGACGCAGCTCGGATTAGATGGGGAAGAGGGAATAGTCAACCTAATGGGCCAGACCATTGATCCAATACAGAACCAATGGCTCTAAGTGGTGCCGCTCCATGCTCCTCCTCAACTCTGGCTGGACTCAGTGTGGAGAGGTGACCACTAAAGTGTCCTAAAAATACCCGATCTTGGTGGTATCCATATTTTGCATGGTGTCTTGTAGTGAAGTGGACAAACTTCTTAGCCAAAATAAAAAGAGAAAAAACAGTGAAACGACTCAGCTCCAAACAAGACATTAGAAAGCAACAGAGATTTTCTTTTTTTGTCTCTTTTTGCTCTTGTTTAATCCAAAACCTGACAAAGAAGTGCAAAGGCAGGCCTCATATCTGCCTCACACAATATTATTAGATATTTTATATTTTAGGTATTTTATATTTCATGCCTTATTTTCTCTGCAATAACGTTAGTGCAACATGTAAACAAACAGCTCTACACTTAACATGATGTTCGATGTGGTTTGTCAAATTTAGTGTGTGACAGCTTTAAGGCCAGTGTGACCACAGATTTTCTGACTGACACGAGTTAGACGATCCAATTAAACAGGAGCCCATGTTTGCTGTGGTCTGGAGGCACAGCACATGTAACAACAGGCCGCCGTAACTGACAGTGCCTACACTCAAAGTGTATTCTCATTTACTTCATCTGTGCCGTCAGCAGTGTCAGCAAGTCAGTGGAATCTGTACAGTAGTTTATTTGGATGCAAATGAACATTTATAATAATAATAATAATAATAATAATAATAATAATCATAATAATAGCTTACACTTGTGCTTTACAGGCTTGACAGAGCCTCCCAAAGCACTACTCTGTAGTCATTATTCATCCACTTCATACTCAGTGGTGGTAAGCTACTTCAGTAGCCACAGCTGCCCAGGGGTAGACTGACAGAACTGAGGCTGCCAATCTGCAGAATATACCTCTCTAACCACCACCAGTCACTCATTCGCACATTCATACTAGGAAGAACACCTTAACAGAACTTGGGCCGAGTGGGAATTGATCTTCTGACCTCTGGCTTGGTGGATAAGTCACTGAGCCTCAATATATAAGCTTTCATGAGGAAACAACATTGTCCAATCTGCCCCTACAGATATTTTCTTGTTTCATTTAATCAACTTGCATCCATAGATTTATACGTGACAAATGCATCTAATATGTCAGCAAATTGAAGCAGGAAATTTAACCCTGGCTCTATCAATTTTGCAGATTTATATGTCCCAAATATGGTCAATTTTGGCACATAAAATGCTCTGTTTTTTATGAAAAGAATAACAGATGAAAAACATGTTATATATTTTTTCTTACATGAAAAATTGTAGCTCTTTTTCCTATTCACCTGCAGTGCCTTGTCTGAGAATTCACATTAAATGATTCTTTTGTTATCATTGTTTTATCTTTGAGATACATTTATGGTTATCTTTTGCCTTATATATATTGTTTAGTATTTTAAGTAGATTGTGAGAAACACATATATTTACCACTAATTCGTTTACATCCTGAAATCTTAAGAGTGAATTTGCACTTGGATGTGCTTTCAGTGTGAGGTTGCTCACATTTTAACATTTTCTGATGTCATTTTTGAACTTGTGGGCTCAGGAGGCAGACCAGGTGCTTTCCCCACCTTTCTCTTCCTGTTTGTAATCATACCTTTCCCCTTCCTTCCCTCTGTGCTGGTTTGTGTTCTGGGTCTGTGGCCTCTCTGAAACCCTCCTGGTCCCGCCCTCAGGACTACAAGCTGAAGTCTGATTGGAGGAATGGAGCAGTGGCCCGTCCTGCACCAGTGATCAGGGTATGTAGCACTCCTTTCACACGCTCATTTGTGTGCGCCTTGTCTAGTACTGAAACACAGTCAATTAGAATCTTAGAATATTCTTATTACTCATGAGTCATTTTGGTAACCTAAATTACCCCAAAAGCTTCATTCAAAATTTTGAGCGATTTCTATTGAAAGGCCAAATGAACAAGGCATTAAACCCGACATAGCACCCCAATAGGGATTTGTACGCAGAACTGGCAGATTTCAGATGTTAGAATGGCATTGTCAGGAGCCTCTGTTCTATTAACCATTATTTATTTAAATGGATTTTTGCACACTAATTACTATAACTGAACAAACACTATATCAAAGTGCACAATGCCTTTGTACTTCCCTCAGAAATCAGTTTAAAATGAAATACAGAAGAGCAAGATTAAAGAAATATAAAATCGACAGGTGATAATTTTTAAAGTAGTAGTTGCAGCCAACTAGCTTGCCAAAGGTGATATGTTTTTAGGTTTATTATAAATTTGAAAATGCAGCTCCTGTGATGAGTGTGCACTGTCAGCTGCTTACATTCACGACTAGTTTGGTTTTAATGTCTGCTGTGTGCTGTACCTTGTCCCTGCGCTCACCTCTACTTGCTCCCTCTGCCCTGATTGGCTCAATCCTCGGTGCACTGTGCTCTGGCTGTGTGCCAGCCGTGCCCCCTGATCAGAAGAGAATGTGACATTTGTGCAGAGGTAATGGAATCTGCGTGCAATTAAATGTGTTTCTGCGAAGAACAGTCCTTCTCCTGCCTGCCGTCCCCAGCAGCGAGGGGGGCATGTACGGTGATGAAGCGGCCCAGCAGGCTCCTGGCTCCTCTGTCTGAATACAATCTCTGTAATCTCTATGTCAGCTCGTGTTTTTAACTTCACAGCAATACCTCTGTCTCACTGTAGCAATGCATTACACAACATGTCCATTAGGAATCCCCTAAACATAGGATAGGAAATGTTGTTAATGTAGACATACATGGCTAAGCGTGTGTGTTTAGTGAATCATGAGTAGAGCTCGATTGATATGTTTTGGTTTTTTTCATGGCCGATGCCGATACTGATTGTTTAGAATCCAGAGCAACCGATGCCCGATAAGCTCTGCCGATATATTTGGGCCGATATGTTAGTCCGATTTTGATTAGTTTCCCAATTTAAAATAACTACAAACTAAACTGCCCTAACTAAAAACCTATAAAAGAGCTGTGTAGTCACATTTTGAGGAGTTATCTTTTCTCAACAAATATTCAAATGAAGCTTTGTGTGTATTTTTAGACAGCAGATCAACCAAAACTAAATATCGGCCTATTGCCGATAGCCAATGCTGTAAAAAGTCCAAATATCAGCCCAGTATATCGGCCAACCGTCTATCTCTAATCACGAGCACATGACCAGGTTATTTTGTGCTGTCGTGTTCCTGAAGAGGTCCATATCTCTATTGCTGCCCTGCTTTATACTTAGTGCCTAATCAGTGGGCTTTGTGGTCACTGGCTTGAGT
>KN478369.1:0-13162 GCA_000787095.1 Periophthalmodon schlosseri
TCCCTCCTATAGTCACCTCCTGTAGTCAACTCCTGTAGTCACCTCCTGTAGTCACCTCCTATAGTAACATAGCAAAAAAAAAATAAAATCTGTCAACTGGACAAAATGTTGTAGGAGCAAAGACGTTGGCTGCTCATCCAAGCCGCTCCTTCAGTTGTGGTCAGATTAATGCTGGACACTGCCTTATATCTGTCTGAAGGGGGGGGCGTTATAGATGGAGTTATAGATGGAGTTATAGATGGAGTTATAGATGGAGTTATAGATGGAGTTATAGATGGAGTTATAGATGGAGTTATAGATGGAGTTATAGATGGAGTTATAGATGGAGTTATAGATGGAGTTATAGATGGAGTTATAGATGGAGTTATAGATGGAGTTATAGATGGAGTTATAGATGGAGTTATAGATGGAGTTATAGATGGAGTTATAGATGGAGTTATAGATGGAGTTTTAGATGGAGTTATAGATGGGGGATAGATGATGTCTGAGGCCCCCATTCCTGTTCAAGGAAGGACTGTCTTCACTCCTACAACGTTTTGTCCAGTTGACAGATTTTATATTTTTCTTTTGCTCTGGATCAGACCTGGACGACTGAGGGATTACACAGATAATACAAGGAAAAAGCATTATTATTATATTATATTATTTGTCTGTAATATTTATCTGGAGTTGGGTTTGATTTATTCATGAAGAAAAGTTATACGCCATCTTTAATTTTTCACATTTAAATCTCTCTTTACGCTCAGTCTTTCCCCACGAGGCCGAGCTCACGTTATGGTCTTTGCTAGTGAAGCTGATGTTTAAATAATCTACCAATCTTGACAATTAACACGTTCCAATTCACTTTCAATAGACTTTACTTACCTCGTCTTACCTTGACTCCTTCAGGCCTCGGCGCGCTCTGTCCCAGAACCCACAATGCACTGGGGTAATTGAGAGAGAGCTGCGGCCCCGAGCCCTGGTGTAATCTACACTTTATAAGCACTCTAATTGAAGTGCAGATTCAATACTCCCTCATAAGCCTTTACTGTGTGCTGTGCTTTTGCCAGCACCCCTGAGGTAATTACAAGCCGACTGCCAGTTCAACAATCCTCACAAAATAATGCAACGAAAACATGGCGCCCGCATACGCAATACTGAATACCCACAGTACCCACAATACCCACGATACAATGGGTCAGTCGTAATAGGAGGATATTGAGCCGTAAAGGAAGAGTTAAAGCGGCGCTACGCAACGTTCGGGTCCGTCGCCTGCTTGTCTCTATGGAGATGTCATAGCTCTGCCTGGAATGTTTTACAGAATGACATTAAATCTGTCTCCATGGCGACAAGAAAGTGACGCCACCAGGGTAGTTCACAGGTCAGGTCTGTGGAGAGGCAGCCCGCACACAGTAAGAATGCACGTTGTTCAGAGTATTTTGGAGTCATATAAACACCCGAATGAAAGTGGGTTTTAGCCTTTAATGAAAGTATAAATATTGTTGAATAGTAGCAGGTAGATAGAAGTGATTTCAGTTTATCAGTAAGAATTTTGATCGTACCAAGTAACAAACTTTTTGGGGGGGTTCTGTAAATATGTCTTAGGTGGAAATGTATTCATTCTTTCATTGAAGAGAAGGAGAAGCTGAGGTGGCTGATAGATCTGCTGCTGTGGTGAAGGAGCGTCGAGGCACAATAGCTGAAACTGCAGATGATTGGTTGAGGGGCAAAGATAGAAGGCTGTGATTGGCCGATATTGATAGGTGGAAACCACAGACTGTATAAAGAAGTGGACTAAGGAAGTGTAGCATCACTCATAGCGTTCGGCTCCAGCCAAATTAAGATTGTGATCACGAGTATCATAGCAACCAAAGAGCCAATCCAAAGCGAGGCTGTTGAAGGTAATGCCCCTTCCTGCCCGCACCTCTGGTTTGGCACGGAGCGGGCGCGTAGCAACGCTCCCAACCAAACCTGTTGCTAACTCTAGCGGGAGCAACTTCGGTGGAAGAAGGCGCCTGATTTGTCTGTTATTAAAGTTCACATCTTGATTTACGGACACAATAACGAAATAAAAACCCCAGGATCATGTAGAGCGGGTTAATACGAACATTTAAGACCAAAATGATGAGCCAGTTTTTCAATAGAAAGTGAATTGGAGCCAGAATCGATGGAGCTGGAAGTGCGCCCATGCTCACTTCCTAATTGGAACGCGGCGGCTAACAGTTTAGCTCTGTCCATTTATATAAACAGTCTATGGTGGAAACAGTCTTCCGGGTTGAATTTACACAACAGTTTCATATTTTGGTAACGTTTAGCTTAAGCTGTGGCCGTGGTGGAGTTGATGGTATTGGCGTGTTCATATTACTGCATGTCTTTGTGTGTGGGAGTGCGGTCTCAGGTTTAATTAAACTTTCTCTGGTTTCTCTCAGCATGTTCCCACAGGGCTCTGCTTCCACCTGACCACATGCTTATTTATTTATAATTGTATTTAACTGCTGAGCGCCGGACCTGGAGTGAGGCGGCATGTCACTACATTATACAATCCAGCCTCATATCGATTCTTTTGTTGTTGTTTTTTTCCACAACTGAAAATGGCCCAACCCCAGCTCAGATAAGTGCAAGATGCTGTGTTGTTTGGCAAGGCACTTACCTCACTTATATATAAGCATAAACATATAGGTCAAGGTTGTACAGTGCTATATAAATGAAAGGTATTGTTATCTTAAAGGGGAAAGAGAATCAGGATCGTATTTGTCAGACTATAGCAAGGCTTCAAATTGTGGAAAGTCAACGTACTATTTTTATATAAACCATAATGGATGAATCAATGGTGGATGAAGTAGTTAATTCTGTTACTTAAGTAAAAGTACAGATACAGAGGTAAAAAAGTTACTCAAGTAAAAGTAAAAGTATCACATGAAAAAAAATCGAAAGTGTAAAAGTGTTTAAGTACCTGTTTAAAAATGTACTTTAAGAGTAAAAAGTAAAAGTATTTCACACCAGTTTTGTTCATTTGTTAAAGTGTAAATGTAGTGATATTGATAAAAAATGAGACATATTTTGGTCACAGTAACAATACAAGTCAATTTCTTCATTTTTCTTATGAATTTTGTGTATTTATTTTTGTTTTGCTCAAAGGCGAAGCTTGAACTCGAAAACTTTAGCCAAGATGTTTCCACGAACATGGTGAAAATAATCCCTCAAATCATATCAAAAGTACTTTTTACATTTCAGTCCAGTTCAAAAATGTAGTGGAGTAGAAAGTACAGATACTGCTCTCAAATGTAGCGAAGTAAAAGTAAGAAGTATCCATTTTTAAATTTGAATAAGTAAAGTACAGATACCGAAAAATTCTACTTACATAAGTATCATTTTTAAATTTGAATAAGTAAAGTACAGATACCGAAAAATTCTACTTACATACAGTACTTTACTACTTTTACTTCGTTACCTCCCATCACTGATGGACATTAATACGTATTATAATGCATTTGATGTACCCTGTGCTGTTCAAGGCTCCCAAAGCTCTTCACGGTGCATTATTCATTCACTCCACAAGCTTCTAACATTGCCACAGCTGCCCTGGGACTGACAGAAGCAAGGCTGCCATTCTGAGCCATCTGCCCCTCTGACCATCGCCAACACTCACACACACACCACACTCATACTTGGCAGTGGGTGAAGTGTCTTGCCTAAGGGCATAGCAACAGTTTCCACTAGACCCTGCTGCGGCACTGTGGCACCTGGTGCTCCCAGCGGTCTCCCGTCCAAGTACTGACCAGACCCGGCCCTGCTTAGCTGACGAGATCAAATGAGATTCACGAGCAGGTGTAGCCACAAGTGATGGGACCTTCGGCTCTTTTATGGGATTCGAATCTTTTGGATCTGTTCCTTTCAAAGAGACGTTCAAAAAACTGGTTCTTTCACTATTTACTTCTTGTACTATTTATTTAAATGACAGAAGCCAATGTGAGAAGCAAAGACTGGATGGAAGAAGTATCTAAGAAGTGGACTAAGTGAGTGTGACGTCACCCACAGCGTTCGGCTCCAGTCAAATGAAGCTCATCGAGGCCAGAGCAGTTATAGGGGTCAATTTTAAGTCAGTTCCATATTTGGACCACGAGTATCATAGCAACCAAGGAACCAATCCAGAGCGATGCTGATGAAGGTAACGCCCCTTCCCGCCTGCACCGCTGGTTTAGCAGGGAGCGGGCGCTTAGTAACACTGTCAATCAAACCTGTTGCTAACGCTAGCGGGAGCAACCTCGGGGAAAGAAAGCGCCTGATTTGTCTGTTATTAATGTTCATATCTTGATTTACAGACACAATAGTGAAATAAAAACCCCAGGATCATGTAGAGGGTTAATACGAACATTTAAGACCAACATGAGTCTGACAGCAGCAGTTACAGAGAGAAGCGCGTCAGTTTTTCATTGTTGTTCATTGTTTTTCCTATTTGGAACGCGGCGGCTAGCGAGTTAGCTACATCCATCCGCGATTTCAGTTTGCGAGGAAGAATTTTCGAGCATATCAAGTAACAAGCTTTTTTGGGGGTGTCCTGTAAATATGACTTGGTGAAAATGTACTCATTAATTCACTGAAGAGCAGGAGAGGCAGAGGTGGCTGATAGTTCTGCTGCCGCGGTGAAGGAGTGTGGAGACGCAGTAGCTGCAGATGTAAACACACAGCTCTGGTTCGACCTCCTGCTGACCTGTTTGAGCAAAGCAGAGCTACACAAAGGACCATTTTACCTCAAAAAAGTTTTACCTGCAAAGTATTTGAACTGCACCCGCCTGCAGCCCAGCGCATCTCCAGAGAGCTCACATCACAAAGGAGAAAAAGTGCTCAGGTGTCAACCCAACTTCCCTTTATTGAAGTGCCAAATTCTGTTTATCTTCCTCATTTGCTTTTGCCTGAAAAATATCCGACCAGACACTGCTTTGGATCAGCACCGCAGCCATCTCGGCAGTTCATCCAGTGCCTTTGTTAAAAGTTGGACAGATGTGGTATGAATCTTCAAGAAGAAAATCACATTAGGATATTTTTATGGGGTTGCAAATCACCGACGTCCCCTCCCTGCACACGGCTGCTACCCACAAGCCATGACACAATATCTGCGCGCCTTCCCACACGCATCAGCGGTGTCTTTTTTGGAGCTAATTAAGACGGAAGAATCTAGATCTTAATCACGTTACAGCAAATATGTTCACATCGTCAGCCCAGTGAATCTCCAAATCTGCCCCTATTTATAACCACTGTCATTTATGTGAGGTTTTAATTGCATGTTGCGTTACCTGCTGTGTCCTATGTGTTTGCACTGACCCAGTTTCCAACTCAAAACAGAGTGTAGCAGCAGTTCTGGCCCTGGAAAAAGAACAGAAACTTGAATTTTAATATGACAAACACGGTCCGTGCACGGGCTTGTTTTGAATGCAGTTTGAAATATGCAAATGGTTAAGACAGTTGATACTATAGTCTATACGGTGGAAGTTGAGCACATTTCAAGTCCGATTCTGCTTATGTAATGATCTGATGATGTCATTTTTGGAGTTACAAAATGATTGAAATGACATGTAAACAGCAAAATTTGATCGGAGTAATTTGATTTCTTTATGAGTGGCTATGTTTAAACATACACCAGAAATCTGATTATTATCTGACTACTGGAGTTATCAGATTATGTCCTGTAAACAGCATCTGATCCATGACATAAAGAAGTGGACTAAGTGAGTGTGACGTCACCCACAGCGTTCGGCTCCAGTCAAATGAAGCTCATCGAGGTTAGAGAGTATCATAGCAACCAAAGAGCCAATCTGGAGCGAGGGGAAAGAAGGCGCCTGATTTGTCTGTTATTAATGTTCATATCTTGATTTACAGACACAATAGTGAAGAAAGAAGGCCCTGATTTGTCTGTTATTAATGTTCATATCTTGATTTACAGACACAATAGTGAAATAAAAACCCCAGGATCATGTAGAGGGTTAATACGAACATTTAAGACCAACATGAGTCTGACAGCAGCAGGTACAGAGAGAGGGGACACGGTTTTTCAACATAAAGTGAATCGCAGCCAGAGTCGATGGAACCACAAGCGCGCCCATGCCTCCAATTCTGGTATTTTGATTTAGCTATTGTGTCTGTAAATCAAGATATGAACCTTAATAACAGACAAATCAAGCGCTTTCTTTCTCTGAGGTCGCTCCCGTTAGCGTTAGCAACAGGTTTGAGAGTGTTGCTAAGCGCCCGCTCCCTGCTAAACCAGCGTTGCGGGTGGGAAGGGGCGTTACCTTCAACAGCCTCGCTCCAGATTGGCTTTTTGGTTGCTATGATACTCACGGTCAGAATTCCAAACATGGAGCTCGGCTCCAAATTGTCTGCTATAACTGCTCTGGCCTCGATGAGCTTCATTTGACTGGAGTCGAACGCTGTGGGTGACTTCAAGTTCACTTAGTCCACTTCTTTAAACAGTCTATGAGTTAACCGTGAGGAGGGTTCGAATAGGGCCCGGGAGAGATTGCTAAATTACTCAAACATGTATGGAT
Source organism: Periophthalmodon schlosseri (assembly GCA_000787095.1). Classification (NCBI taxonomy): domain Eukaryota; kingdom Metazoa; phylum Chordata; class Actinopteri; order Gobiiformes; family Gobiidae; genus Periophthalmodon; species Periophthalmodon schlosseri. The sequence goes on from KN478369.1 coordinate 6,522, forward strand.
GACTTCTAAAACCTCTTCAGGCATGTTTCTGATGAGGGAACAACTTTATAACATGGTAGAAAGTTCCAAAAAGTCAATTTTGAATAATACCCCCCTTTAAAGATTGAAAAAATAATGGTAAAATTCTTTGTATTTTGTTTTATAAGTACAAAAATTACTCTAAAAATCAACTGATTAACTAACACATGTTTCTTTAGCGCATGTAAACACACATTATTCTAGTTATGTGTTTGTCTGCGTTTTGCCAGCTGTGTAAGCGTGTTCTCTCTCAAACCCTGAATGCCCCTTCTGCTCTTACTTGGTTGTACCTGTGTTGGGAGCTGCTCTTTTCCTCTTCTCTTCAGTGTTGTGATCTGGCCTGCAGCTCGGCGGCTCGGTCCCAGTGGACGCGCTGCTCTAAACAGGCCGGTCTGAAGTGATTATGTGAGAGATGCCTTCAGGGCCGCTGGGAAAACCGACGCCTCTGTGCGGACACTGTTGAGGAGGAAGAGAGAGTGAGGCCGACACAGTAACACGAGGGAGGATCAGAGCAGACGCGAGCTGGAGACGGGGTTCATCGTGTGTTCATTATTAGCCAAACCAAGTTAATATATTTTACTATTGTGTCTTTAATAATTCTTCTTCGTGTCTGTGTAATCCCTCAGTCGCCCAGGTCTGATCCAGAGCAAAGGAGAAATAAAATCGGTCAACTGGACGAAACATTGTAGGAGTGAAGACGTTTGGCTGCTCGTCCAAGCCGCTTCTTCACTTCTGGTCAGATCACTGCTGGACACTGCCTTATATCTGTCTGAAGGGAGGAGCTAACGACACTACAATGTTCCTGAGTCCTACTTTGCATAGTCATTCAAGCCCATAATGAGTGGTTTCACACCTATTATCATCCTGGCTAGCCCTGTTGTTTTTTCTTTGTTCCCTTTGTTTGCTTTGGGCTGAGGATGGAGTTATAGATGAGAAAAAGATGATGTCTGAGTCCCCACTTGTGCAATACTTAAAAAAAATTAACTTCTTCTCCTCAACCACTAACAATACAGATATGAAACTGTAGTGTTGCTAAGCGTTGCGTTATTTTCATTTTAAAGGTGCACCACGTAACTTTTCTGATGAAGGGTTCAACGCCCATGGAAATGTTCTCGCTTTGTCTGGAACGTTCCAAAGTGCGGCACTAAATGTATCGATTTCTTATTCTGTTGCGTGTGTTTTTATTGACTGTGAGCGGGTAGGTCTCTTCGCAGATCTGCTTTTCCACCTTCAAGTCACTCAAAACTCACCTCATTCACACCAGTGCCCGCAGACACTGGGGGCGAGGGGGGTTGAGTGCCTTGCCCAAGGACACAACAACAGCATTCATCTGTAGAGCTGGAATCACAATCTCTGACCGCTCAACCAATGATGTTTATGTCGAGAGCGGGATTTGAACCACCAACCTTCAGATAAGTGGATGAACACTCTACCAACTGAGCCACTGCCTCTGTTTCTTCTCGCCTCTGCGCTCACTCTCTCTTCCCTTAACATATGATGAGCAAAATGAGTGTTTTCTAATTTTAATAAACGTTTGAAATAACTTATTTTAGATGTTCAGTGCATATATTTAATTGCTCAATCCAAGTGAGATGGAGCGAAAATAAAGACGGCCGTATAGTTTAAATTTTAATTTTGTTATGCAGAACTCATTGGTGTGAGAACTGCACTAATACTGCACGCTCTGTTTAGCCCCTGAATGTTATTCCATTGTTACTTTTGACAATTCATTTCAATTTAACTCAAGTTTATTTATATAGCACATTTAAAACTACTTGAGCTGATCAAACTGCTTCACATAAAAGTCGACAAAAAACAAATATACAGATAAGACGATACACAGGAAAACAATAAAACACCTGTATATCCTGTCGAGCTCGTATTAAACGCCAGGGAGAAGAGGTGGGTTTTCAGTCTAGTCTTAAACCGCGTTAAAGACTGAGAGGATCTGACAGGTAGAGGGCGCTGTTCCATAGTCTGGTCAGCTGACCTCAGGGCTCTGGGAGTACAGAGCCATAGAGTGCACACAGTTACACAAAATCAATCAATCAAACTTTATTTTTGGAGCCCTTTACAACACTCGAGGTGACCAAAGTGCTTTCCAATGAAACCAACACAATATAAGAACATTCAAAACATTAAACAATGAAATAAAAACAAATTGTACAAAGTTTCACTGCATTACTAAGTGTTAAAAGCCAGTCTGAATAAATACATTTTGAGCCTGGATTTAAACAGGCCAAAGTCTGTGATAGTTGCAAATCGGGGGGCAGTTTGTTCCAAAGTCTGGGGCCAGCGACAGAGAAAGACCCATCACCCCAGTGTTTGAGGCTCTGGAGACTTCAGGAAGAGTTGGCTGCTTGACCTTAAAGCCCTGTTTTGAGCTGTGGACAGACAGGAGGTCAGTCAAACAGGAAGGAGCAAGGCCGTTACAAGCTCTAAAAACAAACAATACAATTTTAAAATCAAACTGGAAGCCAATGAAGAGATAATCGAATGTTTTCCACGCTACTAGTGTACGATCTCCAGACAATCAAGAACATTTTGAACTGCACCTGATCCTTGAATCTTGAGTCTAGAATATCACAGTAATACTTGCCTTTGGTTTTGGATCGAATCGAGAATTTCTGGTTTGGTCCAATCAGGAGATCGACTTAAGAAGGTGAGCTCCAACGACAGGACAGGACCGACACAGAGGCAGGCGCAGACAGGGAGCGGAGATGAGCACTTGCACCGTTTTTCCGTTTATTCGTAGCACATGACTCATGAAACACATGAAAACACATGAAAAACACATGAAAAAATGCCAAATTATGATCTACTCCTGGAGCTCTCAAACTGCTGCTGCTCCAGGAAGCTCTACTTTTCACGTCAGAGCTGAAATCTCACATATTCATAAGAGCTGGAGGACGTGAACTCTGTAATGTCTAAAATACACCATTGTTTTTCTATGAATCAGGCCGGAAACTCTCTTACCTCTAATCTTCTGTTGTGAGTCTAATGTGCCGCGCATCACCCGCTGACTCAGATAAGTTACATTATCTTGTTTGTCGCCATGGTAACTGTTATCCTGCCTCCATTTTCTTCCACATTTGAATACAATTTGAATAGGATTAACATCGTCATATTGTTATGGCTGAAAAGTGCAGCGCTATCTATCTGTCATCTATTACTGACAGTCTACGGCAAGTCTCATGGGTCAAAAATCATCCCTTAAAGAGCTCATATTACGCTATGTTCTGATCTATGTTCTAATGTTGTTTCCTCCTCACAAACAGACCTGGAGTTGTGTTTCGTTTCATTCACACATGTTTAACACACAAACCCTGCATATTTAGTTCTTCTCTCAAACAGAAAACACTCTGTTCCACCTTGTGATGTCATGTGGTGATACAGGAAGTGCTCCACTGTGTTTTTAAACTCCATCTTCCCACCTTCCCTAGAATCAGTTGGAGGATTTCATTCCTAGAATTGCCAATCTTTAACGAACTAAAGGTAAAATGTAGCCGTTAACTTGAAAACTACCACGTCACGACATCACAAGGTGGAACAGAGCATTTTGAGCTTTGGAGATGTACACAGACTAATAATAAAGTGTTACTCAAATATGTGTGAATGAAACAAAACATAACTCCAGGTATGTTTTTGAGGAGGTAACGGCATTAGAACATGACTTAAAGCTCACACGGGTACATTTTGTGTGATATAGGACCTTTAAATAGCTTGAATTCATCTAAAATATTCTCTCTAAAGACCCTAGGATCTGTGTATATCAAAGAGACTGGGATTAATTGCACAGCCAGTTTTTAGACATAGACAATCATGGGATCTTGGATTAAAAGTTCCCGTATAAAGTTCAGACAAAGAGGCCTGTTGTCCCGGGCGCCGGGGTCTTAAGGCCCAGAATCAGAACCTCTGCCTATTCATTTACATTAGAGGGGGGGCCCACATGAGATTTCTTACCCCGGGCCCCCAAATTCCTGTGTACGGGCCTGCTCGGCTCAGCAATCTGCCACATTTTAGAAACCCTTGAAGTGTCTCTGTGCTGCAGCGCGAGCTCGTCACATGAAAGACGTGGGTTTTCATCGGGGGGTCGGGGGGGCGCCTCTGGAAAGTCTGACGGACTAAAAAAGCCTAATTTGCCTCTAGCGATGACATGCACTGGGATATTTGCATCGTAAAGGGGCCACGGAAGCTAAAGCGTCTCCCTGTGATTCTGACGACACTACAAATGTGTTTGATTGGAAACAAAACATGGAGGCACATCAGGGTCAAAGGGCACTTCAGATTTCTGCTGTTTTCATGATTCTACAAAGTACCTTTTATCTATCGGGAAACTGCACATGATTAAAGCCGCACTGTCGAACCTTTCTAGAAGGCTGTCCCCCACCTGCTTGTTGTCGTGGAGTTGCTTTGTCTGGAATGTCCCACAGTATGGCATTAAATCCTGCATTCACTGCTAGAAAATACCTTGAGCACGCATTCTACTGTGAGCGGGGTCGCCTCTCCACAGATCTGACCTGTAACATGGTCTAGTGACGTCATCTGCAGGTCTCCGTGCTCCGTACGTTTAATGCTGTATTGTGGAACATTCCAGGCAAAGCAATATCTCCAAGAAAGGGGCAATTTTGGTTAAATTAACTATGTACAGTTGTACATCTGTCTGTCACAGTCTGTCTGAGGCTTTGTCAGACTTTCATCTCAGCTTTGTTTTAACACAATTTGACTGGAAAGAGCTGGAACTACAACAGATGAGCTAATTTGTGCTGTTAAACAAGTCAAATAACATTACAGTCATGAGCTAGCTAGCATTAGCCAACAGTTTTTCAGTGAGTCACTCTCACCTTTTTGTGTAAAATCAAACTCCTGAACAGGACCATGAGCTCGTGTTGATCACAGGCTTCTAAAAATTTGCTATTTAAATCCATTTTGTGTTTTTTCTTGAGTTTTTAGACCATCTTAAAACTTTTTTGGCAGTGGTAACTGATGAACATTTCACCATTAGAGGCACATGTAGAACACCCCCAGCGTGACGTCACTGCAAAGTATCAGTGCAAAAAGTCTCGTGTTGTTTGAGCCCAAATATGAGTCAAATCAATCAGAGAATGGAAGGAAGATGTGGAGTGTGGTGACCTCTAAAGGGCAGAGCCAAAACACCTCAAAACATAAATATTTCACAGTTCCATTATGAACCATGATGTGGAACATAATGAACTTTTACATGTCACTTCAGACGTGCAGATGCAGTGACAGAACAATACTATGAAAAGTATTTTGTTACAGAATACTGAATATCTGCTTTAAAATGTATTTTGTAAAGTATTGTGTCACATGGTCCAATCAGAGTACTGCATTCTGAATACTTAGAATACTTTTACATTAAGTTGCATTATATTATTGTGAAAATTCCAAACAGCTTGATTTTTGTTGCTTTGTTTGTTATGGATTCATTTATGTCGTTTTAGAGTTTTTTCTCACTAATACCCAGCGGTGAAACATAACAAAGTACTTAAGTAAAAGTTTTATGTATCTGTACTTTACTTAGGCCTAAGTACATTTTATAGTGGATACTTTTTACTTTTACTTCCCTACATTTGAGAGCAGTATCTGTACTTTCTACTCCACTACATTTTTGAACAAGACTGAGAAGTAAAAGTGTTTTTATTATTGTCTGAGACCTGCTGAAAAGGCTGAGGGTTTATTTTTAACACGTTCATAATTTGAACAAACAAAAATATACAAATAAAAACAGAAAAAAACGATCGATTCAATTGTTTCTGTTGAAAAAAATCAGCTCAAATCTTTATCAAAATCACTACATTTGAAGCTTTATTAGACCTCAAAATCTGCAAGAAATACTTTTACTTTTTACTCTTTTAATACATTTTTAAACAGGCACTTTAATACTTTTACTTTACGCAGATTTTTTATGTGATGCTTTTACTTTTACTTGAGTCCAATATCTGTACTTTTTCTTAAGTAACAAAACTGAGTACTTCTTCCACCACTGCTAATACCTTGGAGAGTAAAAATGCGTAATCAAATACTGTAATGTGTTCATTTGATTTTATAAAAGTAACTGTACTCTGAATACCACCAAATGAAAGAGTAACAGTACCAGAATACAGCCACTCAAAATTAGTATTCTGAATATGTATTTTGGGTCTATTCAGTTACTTCCCAACCCTGTCAGAGTGATTCATGGCGTTGGCTCGCTCTGATGTGTGGCTCTTCTCTTACACAGTCGTTAACTCCCACAGCAGCAGACATAAGGACCCTGGCTCTCGTTCAAGGATCTCACGGCTCGCGTCAGTCTGCCGCACATTTATATTCACTCATAAACAGGGACGTGAAACCAAGAGCCAAAAAAGTCAAACGCATCACGGACAAGCTACCTGTCAGCGCCGCAGACCGTGTGAAGAAGTGGACGAAGTGAGTGCGACGTCACCCGCAGAGTTCGGCTCCAAATGAAGCTCAGCGGAGTTTCGACCGCGAGTATCATAGCAACCAAAGAGCCAATCCGGAGCGAGGTTGTTGAAAGTAACGCCCCTTCCCGCCCGCACCGCTGGTTTAGCAGGGAGCGACCGCTTAGCAACGCTGTCAATCAAACCTGTTGCTAACGC
>JACM01040564.1:0-26012 GCA_000787095.1 Periophthalmodon schlosseri
ATACACACATATTACATTATGATTTATATAACATCTATAGCTACAAAGGTTGGTATAGTGTAGCCAGGATCAGTATGGTTGGATGCTCATTAATCATGCCTCGCAGCAAGAGCGCACAATTTTAAATGTTGACCCTAATTAAATTTATTAATTAATAAATACAGTATTTTACACATATATACATTTTAATTATTTTATGTTAAATGTCCTATATTACACAAACTTGTATAGCCTTTTATAATGCTGTTCCCTTCTCAAAAACATACCTGGAGTTGTGTTTTATTTCATTCACACATGTTTGAGTAACACTTTATTATTAGTCTGTCTACATCTCCAAAGCTCAAAATGCTCTGTTCCACCTTGTGATGTCATGAAGCTGTAGTTTTGAAGTTAACAGCCACCTTTTACCTTTAGAAGAGATTGGAAATTCCAGCACCGAAAACATCCAAATGATTCTAGTGAAGGTGTATGGAGTTTAAAAACACAGTGAAGCACTTCCTGTATTACCACCTGACATCACAAGGTGGAACAGTTTTCTGTTTGAGAGAGGAGCCTAAATATGCAAGGTTTGTGTGTGTGACTCTCTATGGAGACAGATAGATGGCAGATCCACTCCCATAAAAGTTACAAAGTGCACCTTTAAAGGTCTTTTCTTACGCAAAATCAACTCTTGTGAGCTTTAGGCCCTGTTTTAATGCTGTTACCTCCTCAAAAACAGACCTGGCGTTGTGCTTTGTTTCATTCACACATGTTTGAGTAACACTTTATTATTAGGCTGTTCACATCTCCAAAGTTCAAAATGCTCTGTTCCACCTTGTGATGTCATGAAGCGGTAGTTTCCAAGATAACAGCTACATTTTGACTTTTGTTCAGCAGAGACTGGCGCTTCCAGGGCTGAAATCAACCAAATGATTCTAGTGAAAGTGCATGGAATTTAAAAACGGGTGAAATGGGTGTCTTGGTCTCTTGGTATTCCTGATTTCCCCATTAAACAAGCACAACATAGGCTCATTTATACATGCTAGGCTCTCCTGACCCTTGCTTAAGATCTGGACCACAGTTTTAACCCCTAGGCAAAAATAAAGACAGATGGATTTTTTGTTACTCACTTTATCATCTCAGAATTTTAAACTGCAAAGCTTTTTTTTAAATACAATGTTCTGTTTTGTAATCCAGCCTCCCCCCCCAAATCTCACATTATGTAAGCAATCTCAGTGGTTTGGTGTTTTGAATCCATTTTGACTTGCCTTTTAGCCACAACACTCCTCAGTTAGCTTGATTTAGCATGGTTAGACATGTGAGTTAGCTACCTAATCCGCTACAGCTGACAATTTCACATCTATTACATGCTATTACCACAAAGGAAATGAGCATTAAACCAAATAGTGCAGGCTCAATCACAGACAGCTGAATCTGGACTCTGAGTTACAATAGTGCTTCTGTTTTTCATTGTATTTTTCCACCTCTTTTCAAAATGACACCATGGCAACATAAACAAGCTGTAATTCATTTTCAGTAGACCCGCAGATATCCACAACAAGTAAATGAGTTGAATAAAACATGAAACAAAGTATGTTCTACACGAAATGCAAAGTGAAAAAACAAAAACAAAACAACTCATTTAAATATTCCATTCAAATATTCTGTTAAAGCTGCGCTACGGAGGAGGGTCAATCTACGGAGCCCCGCAAGGGTTAACGATTGCGTAAAAGCCGTTCATCTTTAAGTTCGTGCACGAATAACTTTCTGTGTGCTCTAGAACTTTCCATGCCACACCTCAGCCTGCTCCCCACTCTGCAAACTTCACAGTCGATAATGTCCTATGTGCGATCGATCTGTGTCAGTGGTCAGTGAGCCGGCTGAGGCAGATGCGTTCTGCCATTTTCCTGAGAGGAGGTGGGTCTCTGGACGTGAGCTGACTCCCCTGGACCCTGTCTACTCTGCACATTCAGTGGTCGCACTTCAGAGGATTCCCTGGATGCACTTCGGCCGTGGCAACACCAACCCAGACATTTTTATAAACGGATATTTCCTTCACTTGATTAAGAAAAAACAGAAAACATCACAGTCCGTTTAGTGATGACGCAATCGTTCCATTTTTATCCTAGTCACTGCTATTCATTCATTGCTTATTTTAGCGTTTTTAATCTGTTATTACTGCATTCATGCATTCAAGAGCAGAAATGAAAAAGGCAAGGGACTCATACGCTGCATACAGGCATCAAAAGCAAAGAGATTTCCGCCAATAGCCTGCTAAGCAAGAATGAGTTTCTGAAGTTATGACGCTGGCAGTGACCAATTCCAGGAAGCAGCGCTGGTTTGATTGTTTATAATTAGGCACAGGACTGATCAAATAAAATAGACAACAAGATAAAGTTGAAATAAATGAGCGGACAGTATAATTTCTCAGGATCACGTGGTCATTTCTCAGGAGTATCTTTATTCAATTCCTCACCCGGTTCCCTCGTGGGGCTCCGTATCAACCAAATACGACTCTCCATGAAGATGTTATTGGAATGTCAGAAGTGTGGGAAGTAAGACCACTCAATAACAGCATGTTTTTCAAGTTGATTTTTAGCAATAAAACACATGTAATTGAATAAATGCAAGATAGATAAGTTTAAAGTTAGTCTGGAACATTCAAGGCAACGCAATAACATCTTAATGGAGACAAGCAGTTGGCGGGCAACACCACAAAAGTTTCCAGACAGCTCCGAGATTTTCACCGTCTTCCTCAAACCCATCCACTCAAACTCTTCCCTCTGTGTTTGCTCTTTCTCCTTGTTATGGTTTTCTGTCTCGTCTCCGGTCCATACGTCTGGAGAACAACTGTGATTGTTAAACACATAAATGTTTCACTTCACTGTATTTTCAGACAGGAACTATTCTGATGTATGATGTATTTATCAAGTGCCCCAGTGTAGACGGCATAAATCTGTCAGCCAGTAAGATTTCAGCTCCAGTCTGTTGAAATATTTATTCTCCCGCCTGAGTTCCGCGGACGACATGTGTTTGAGGCTTTAAATACAAGATTAACCCATAAATGTATGACAGTATTAAGTACACTGCGGGTTTCATTTTGAACTTTGCGCCTGATGAGGTCTCAATAAAGTTTGACAAGGAATTGTCTCGTCTCCGCGGTGACCTTGAAACTAAGTTAAAGACTGCAAGATTATGGGATTCAAATTTCAGTTTATTTTATTTTATTTAATAGCCTATTTGAAAGGGGACAATGCACATTAATTAAACATTTCTGTAGTCTGCTGGCAAGGTGTAAAAAGTTGAGGCCACAACAGTTGAGGCCACATAAAAGCAGATTACTGGGTGAACGGTCTGTGTACCTGCATTGCGTATATGAGATGGCTCAGTGTTCCAGAACCGGACAGCTCGCTCCGAGAAAGCAGATTGGCTGAAAGCACTTTTTCTTAAGGGGACGACGATTATTTGAAGTAGCTCTGGTGTGTCTGCTGCTCTGTTTAAAGACATCAGAGAGTGGAGGTGGAGCCAGGCCATGTAGGATTTTCGAAAACATATTTGCGTCCTGAAATTTGACCACATTTTCCCAATTTGACGATTTATCCATCCATTTTCTTCCGATTACCCGTGGTCGGGTCGCGGGGGCAGGAGTCTAAGCAGGGACACCCAGACTTCCCTCACCCCACGTTCTTCCTCCAGCTCTTCCGGTGGGACTCCAGGGTGTTCCCAGGTCAGCCGAGAGACATAGTCCCTCCAGCGTGTCCTAGGTCTTTTAACCATTTATATTTAACCAAAATACTGCAGTGGTGACTGGGAAAAGGTTTCAGGTCCAGGACATTTCGAGCCTGTTTACAGACAGCACAGATTGGCCTCAGTGTGGTCATGCAGCCCTATGACCGGTTGGTGACGCAGGAGGTTAGATGCGGAATCATCGTAGTGTTAAAATAGTTCAGCAGCTTGTTGGTTTGGACTCTGCCCGATGTATCTAAAATGAGCTGGGTTTAGCGTCACTGTTTGGGTAACTTTATTTATATGTTGCTTAAATGTAAAATTAGTCTAGAACAATTCCCAGGTATTTATATTGTGACACGACACTGATCTTCTCATCTTCCATGACACAATGATGAAAAGTTATCACGGTTTCCGTAGCGATTAACAATTTAAAACTAAATTATATTGTTTTAAGGGGAAAATTCCTCAGATAAAGGGTATATAAACTATTAAGTTATTTAGGCTCATCTGGCAACAAATTAAAGTAACACTGCATAACATTCTGGTGTCCATGATTCCATGGAAAGTTAAAGCCATACTAGGAACATTCTTCATGGAGACAGATGCGTTTTATGTTATTCTGCAAAATATTATAGCCAGCCAACATTTCCATGGAGACAGTTAGCAGGAAGTCATCCCCTAGGCCAAGTAAGAGTCATGTTTGTGGCTCGCTCACAAGGATGCAACTTCTTATTGAGCTGTGTCACAAACAGACAAAACAACACATACATTTCTAGACGTAATTGTTGATAATGTTTCACTAACATAATCAAAATCCGATTAAATCATTTTAAACTGTAACTTAAGCTTGGCAAAATATATATATGTTTAGGCTGTTTTAAATCGGTCTCCATTCCTTGCAAATTCTTATGTATTAAAGTTCAAAGTGAAGACCGCGGTTGATGTTTGCAAAAATCCTTGTAAGGTCCACAACTCAAAACCTGCTTACAAAACTACAAAAGCGTGAGCCTTGTGTGTGCTGTGCCTCACCATTACTGCAAAACCCAGCACAAAGGAGCGGCTGATTGAACTGCTCCTTGTTTATTTTCGCAGCCTGGAGCTAGCATTTGAACGCTAATGTACCTGTCAGCAAAGCCATGGACCACCGGTGAACCAAGCGTCAAAGTGCGCAGTTTAAATGATGAAAAACAACCCCACATGTGCAGACACGTAGCACCTTAGCTTAGCCTCGTCTTTATGGGGAAAACAAAAGAAACGCAGCAGCACAGATGAAGAGGAGAAAGTTACAAAGACCCAGAGCCCCAGGTGTTAAAATATACATTAGCTTAGAGGAAACAATGCTTTTGTGTTAGCACTTCATGATCAAGACAGATGCCCTCATTTTGTCCAAGAATCTCTCCAAACGCGTGTTGTGATACTTGGGGAAATTTAAGAGAGATTTATGGGTGTGTTTTACAAAAGAGCGTTTGGGTGAACTGGGTTTGTGCGAGCGGCTTAACAACACCTTTACTTTAAATGGGTTTATTGTGGAGGAGGAGACAGGAGTTACGGGTTTATTGGACTGAATTTCGCAGTGGTTCTCAAACTTTTTAAAACGCAATTAGGAAAATGTTTTGCTTCCCAAAAACAACCATGAACAAAAAGTAGAGACCTAAAACAAAACACTGCAAGTGAATGGGAAAGGGACATAAACATAAGAAATTGCAATGCATTTTTTTTTCTCATATTTGTGTCAGTAATACACAGATGAAAAATAAATAAAAAATAAATAAATAAAATAATAATACTAATAATACTACTACTAATAATATTAATAATAATGTTTTCAAATGAATAAAGTATTTTATTTGCAAAAATGCCCCAAAAAATTCTGGGATGTAAATCTGACCAATTGTTTTAGCCACATGTAAAACTATTGGTTAATTAGTTGACATGATAAAAAATAAAAATAAAAATATAGAGTATAGTACAGATACCGGAACAAAAAAGAATGTACTTAAAGCGTGAAAAGTAAAAGTATTTCGCGCAGGTTTTGATGTCTTATGAAGATTCAAATGCAGTGTTTTTGATAAAGATTTTCTGAATCTAGTTCAAAAGAGACAACTGAACTGATCTTTTTATTCTGTTTTTATTATTAGTATATTTGTGTTTGCTCAAATTATGAACGAGTTAAAAATAATCCCTCATCTTTTTCAGCAGGTCTCAAACAATAATAAAAACTACTTTTACTTTTCAGTCCTGTTAAAAAATATAGTGGAGTAGAAAGTACAGATACCCACTCTCAAACGTAATGAAGTAAAAGTATCTACGTTAAAATTTACTCCAGTAAAGTACTTCACTACTTTTACTCTGTTACGTTCCACCACTGATTTTGGATAGTTTGTATTTGGTGATCTAAGAATTCAAATTTGCTTAATTTTGTTGTTAAAACCTGAATAAATCAAGCAAGGAATTAGAACAGTTGACAGACGGTGGAATCAGTCTGAAGTTGTCTGCAGATCTCAATAATTTTACTAGACATTTGAAAAAGCACATTTTTATATCGAGTGTGTCCACATCAACCAAGGTCATTTGTACTTGAAATATTCACTGATAAAACTTTGTACATGGACTTGTAGGTATTTATAGAGGAATATATTGTATTGTATAATGTCTTTTATAATGGTGTTGTATTTCACTAATGTTAATGATGAGCTCAAATTATTCTTGTGATGTAATTGTAATAAAATGTGTACTTTTAATGTGTGTTCACCTCTCCAGAGACTGCAGATGGAAAGTAGCCGTAGCTAAATCCGACAATAGTAGTTGGTAGAGTGTTTATCCACTGATCCGAAGGTTGGTGGTTCGAATCCCGCTCTTGACATCAGCCACACTGGTGCGATTCCAGCTCCCGGAGATAAATGCTGTCGTTGTGTCTTTGGGAAAGACACTTAAACCACCTCGTCCCCAGTGTCTGCGTACAAACCAAACCAGAAAATGTGGTAGTTGAGAAAGTATAGATTTCTTTCTGCCTATAGTTGTCATGGTGCTTTTGTAAACACTACATAAGAACAAACGTGCGCTATAGCTTAACTAACTTGGATGGAGAAAATGTGGTATTTCACACGACATTTCAATTCTGTGATTCCTTTCGTATGAGCCTATACAAAACCAATCCTCTGTAAATAAAGGCCAAATCGCTCCATCAAAACAGCTCTCTAAAGCAGCGCTGTTTCCTGTTTGGTCTTATCTCTCCATGATGCACTCTTCACCTCGAAAACATCATAAAAAATAAATATGGCCGCCCTTACATAAGACACTGGCTGATAGTCTTTGGTGCTTGTCTCTGATCTGATCCAGTGTGTTTCTCTCTGCTCTGATGAGGAGCAGCTGTTGACAATGCCACTTTACATAGACAGAGATGGATAGAGTGATTGCTTTATGTTTTAATTTTTTCTCTACAGTGAATGCATTTACTGTATATAGTCTACAATTTGATGACTATACATTTCAAATGGGGAGCAGAGTAATGTATAGCATATAGACTGTATAAAGAAGTGGGACTGTGACGTCACCCATAGCGTTTGGCTCCAGTCAAATGAAGCGCATCGAGACTAGGGCAGTTATAGGGGCGAATCCGGAGCCGAGTTCTATATTTGGAATTCTGACAGCGAGTATCATAGCAACCAAAGAGCCAATTCAGAGCGAGGCTGTTGAAGGTAACGTCCCTTTCCACCCACACCGCTGATTTAGCAGGGAGTGGACGCTTAGCAAGGCTGTCAATCAAACCTGTTGCTAACACTAGCAGGAGCGACCTCAGGAAAAGTCTGTCTGTTATTAATCTTCATATCTTGATTTACGGACACAACAGCAAAATAAAAATACCAGGATCATGTAGGGCAGGTCAATACGAACATTTTAAGACCAAAATGACGAGCCTGACAGCAGCAGTTACTTCTCGCACTGCTTACTTCCTATTTGGAACACGGCGGCTAGTAGGTTAGCTATGTCCATTTATATATACAGTCTATGGCATAGCCCCAGTCACACATGCAGCCTGACCAGGGAATTTACCTGCATTTTGCCAGAACAGGCTCGTGGGAACAAAACCAGAACTGATTTCCCTGCAATTTTTATCTAGAACTTTCCCAGGTAAATTACCAGGAATACGCAGGGAAGGCGTGTGTGGATAAAGCTAATACTACCATCATGGTTACATTCCAATCTCATCTAATTTAAATGATGCAGCAGTGTGTTGCTATGTGAGGAAATGCAGAGAGCCAAATGCCAGGTTATGTGTCCGGCAATGTTCTGGGACTGGTGGGACTGTTTTTGCCCCCCGCTGCCATATTGGTTCTAGTTGCTAATGCTAACAAACATGTATTAACTGCCCAAATATCAGTATTAAACCAGTTTTTAGGAAAATGTCAGCTTTGCGGTGTTAGATTATAACCCTCTTCCCATTAAAGTCCATGAAAAGCCGTATAAAAACAGTTTCACCTGCTTGTATGTTGTCTCCTTGCTTGGAATATTCCACCATACGGCTTTAAACATATATATCTCCATTGAGACAAGTAAGTAGCGCCACCAGACCAAGTTACAGGTCAGATTTGTGGAGACGCGAGCCTGCTTACTGTAATAATACATGTCTGTCAAGGTATTTTTGAGCAACAAAATACCTGTAAATGAATGAATGAAAATAGGAAAGTATATGGAATATTCCTAGAAAACCAACATCTCTATGGAGACAAGCAAATGGCAGAGTTATTTCATGTGGATAGTCATCCTGCTTCTGTATTATCACAATGTACCAATATTCTTATTCTGTATCAAAAACATATTTGAAGTTTTGTTTGTTTCACACATTTTTGAGCAATCCTGCCTATTTACCTGCTCCCATCCAGACCTCAAGACACTGCTCCACCTTGTGACATCATCAGGTGGTAATCCAGGGAGTTCTTCATGTCCATAGACCTTCACCAGACTCACACACATTTAAATGGACTTACTCTTGAAGTTTTGTTTGGTTCACACATTTTTGAGTAATCCTGCCTATTTACATGCTCCCATCCAGACCTCAAGACTGCTCCACCTTGTGACATCATCAGGTGGTAATCCAGGGAGTTCTTCATGTCCATAGACCTTCACCAGACTCACACACATTTAAATGGACTTACTAAAATGCACAGAAATGCTCAGTTTTGAAGCTGAAGCTCTGTTTTTAGCCTTGTTTAAATTGCTTCCACTCGCTATTCAACGGCAGATGCAAAATCTAATGCTCTCTGTTTGCAACCATGACAACCAGAAATGGAGGGAGTCATATTATGCTAAATCGATTTTTATGAGCTTTTAACCATGCTATAGCGGCGTTCCCTCATCATTATCTTACTCAGAGTTGTATTTTGTATTCATTCTTGCAGTAATCCTGTATTGTTGTGCATTTGAGGCTTGAGTGCTCAGAAAATGAAAATTTGCTGCTTATTTCAGTCAAATGCCAGGTGTTTTAAACAGGACATCAATAGACTTTTCTATTATTAAACCATTTTAGATCAATATTGCAGTTTACAATGAACAAATCTGAAATGATGATATTTTAGCTTTCTACCATGTTATAACGTTGTTCCTTCATCAGAAACATGACTGAAGAGGTTTTAGATGTAATCCATGCATGTTTCAGTAATTTAGTGATCTCTCCCAAAACTCTTATCTCCTATTTGAACCCTCCTTAAGGTTAGCTGTAAGATTCTGTGCAATGCTCCGCCCAAAAGCCTACATCACCCATGCTCCCACACGACAGCTCTCCAATATTTTAGCTTCTACCATGTTATAACGTTGTTCCTTCATCAGAAACATGACTGAAGAGGTTTTAGATGTAATCCATGCATGTTTCAGTAATTTAGTGATCTCTCCCAAAACTCTTATCTCCTATTTGAACCCTCCTTAAGGTTAGCTGTAAGATTCTGTGCAATGCTCCGCCCAAAAGCCTACATCACCCATGCTCCCACACGACAGCTCTCCATAAATATACATAAAACATGATACAAAACTGTACACAACATATAGGACATACCATACATTCTCAAGTGCAATATGGGACTTTTCTAGTGGTGCTCGTCTCAGAGAAGATGATATTGTATGCAACTGTATTGCTAGAAAAACATGTATTCTTACTTGTCCCCCCACAGATACGTTTAAAAGGCCCATATTGCACTATTTTCTGATCTATGTTATAATGTTCTTTCCTCATCACAAACACACCTGGAGTTGTGTTTTTTTTCATTCACACATGTTTAACACACAAACCCTGCATATTTAGTTCTTTTCTCATACAGAAAACACACTGTTCCACCTTGTGATGTCATGTGGTGATACAGGAAGGGCTCCACTGTGTTTTTAAACTCCACACACCTTCACTAGAATCATTTGGATGATTTCAGCTCTGGAATTGCCAATCTCTACTGAACAAAAGGTAAAAGGAGCTGTTAACTCGAAAACTACCGCTTCATGACATCACAAGGTGGAACAGAGCATTTTGGGCTTTGGAGATGTAGACAGACTAATAACAAAGGGTTACTCAAACATGTGTGAATGAAACAAAACAAAACTCCAGGTATGTTTTTGAGGAGGTAACAACATTATTACATGGCTTAAACTTCACAAGACTCAGTTTTTGCATAATACTTACTGAGGAATATTCTAGGCAAAGCAATACATCTCCAAGGAGACAAGCAAGTGGCAGACCCCCCACCAGCACCTTTAAAACTATAGCTGCTTTAGACAGAACCATTTGAACCATCCCTGATCTCTACCTCTTTTTGATTACCCAGAGCTGGTGGTAGGACTCATTGTAAATCACATCTGTGGAGTGGGGGAGTGTGGGCGTTGGTTATGTGAATAATCTCATGTCTCCATCTTGCTGAAAATATGACTATATTTTTTCTCTCATTTTGCAGAGGCATCAGATTATCTTGTAATGCTCCGACCTCATGCCTGTCTCCCCCCATGCGGGCTCCCATCGCTTTTTTAAAATCAAGACACAATACTCTGTTCTTCCATGCAGCAGATAAAAAAGAAATAAGGCAATGTTAGAAATTTCATAAAACTGATACAGAGGCCTAACAGACAAAAGCGCAAAATAGGTTGGCAAAATGTGAAATGACTTACAACGATGTCCTTAGATGTAACTGGTTGCCACGAAAAACAATATGACAAATTGGTATGCCGGATGCCCTTCCAGCCACATTACTCAACAAGTGGTAATCCCTGGATCTCGCATTATGTAACTTTTCTGGTGGAAGATCCAATGGGTTTACTTTGACTAACAATAATACCTCCTACAGCATTATCATTTCATTACAGTTCCATTCTTTACTCAAGTGCGCTTTTCACCTCTTCTTTTACCTCTTAAAAATGTGAAAAACAGAACTAGTTCATTGTAAATGGTTTGCAGTTGTCCAAAGTTATTACTCAGCTACCATAGACTGTGTAAGGAAGTGGACAAAGTGAGTGTGACGTCACCCGTAGCGTTTGGCTCCAGTCAAATGAAGCTCATCGAGGCTAGAGCAGTTACAGGGGTAAAATTCGGAGCCGATTTCCATATTTGGAATTCCCACCACGAGTATCATAGCAACCAAAGAGCCAATCCGGAGCGAGGTTGTTGAAGGTAACGCGCCTTCCTGTCTGTACCGCTGGTTTAGCAGGGAGCAGGCGCTTAGCAATCAAACCTGTTGCTAACACTTGCGGGATCGACCTCAGGGATAGAAGGTTCTTGATTTGTCTGTTATTAATGTTCATATCTTGGTTTATGGACACAGCAAAATAATGCTCACTTCCTACTTGGAACGCGGCAGCTAGCAGGTTAGCTATGTCCATTTATATATACAGTCTATGCGCATTACGTGCGTCTTAACTATTCACTGCACTGAGTTTCTAAGCACTTCTCACAACTTTCAAAGGCCAGAGTGGAGGTTTGCAGTCACTGTGAAGCTAACAACAACTTCAATTATAATTGGATGCAGACAGTGGACTTATTTTGACCTCCAGAGCTGCTTATGCAATATAGATGTACTGGGGCAAGGTCTTTTATTAGACCTCTGACTTGTTTGTGTATTCGACATCTCTATTTGTCCCACTAGTAAAGAGCCTTGTTAGAAGCCTGCATTAAACTTTATGAATGAAACTATCGTCCTTTTTTAGCTTAGGTCATGTCTATTTCAGGCTGCCTCTCAAATGTTCTGCTATAGCCCCATATTACTGTTTGTTTTTAGTCCAGAATTGCTTAAGTGGTTACATTTGCTCTCACACTCCACTCTCAGCCCTATATTACCCCCTCACAACCTTATCCTGCCCTCACACCCAGATAACTACAGCCTTCAAGGAGAAAAGTGCAATTTAAGCAGAAAGTCACTCAGAGAAAACCACTCCCTTGTAAAGCACTTATAAAAACAGACAGTGGGATATGAGCACCACTTTATAGTTTTACTTTACATCCATCCCATCCATTTTCTTACGGGCTGGGTCACGGGGGCAGCAGTCTTAGCAGGGACTCCCAGACTTCCCTCACCCCAGACACTTCCTCCAGCTCCTCCGGTGGGACCCCAAAGGCTTCCCAGGCAAGTTGAGAGCTTTATTTTACTGCATGATGAAATAAGAGCCCGCGTATAGATGTTAAAGGTGCACTATGCAACATTTCTGGCAGGTGTGTGCCATCTCCTTTACCCACAGGGATGTCATTTCCCCATGCTCCACAGTGTGGCAATAAACTTACTGTAGTGACTGTAACCTGTAACTTAGCCAAATAGTGCTGCTTGCTTGTCTCCATGGAGATATACCAAGTTTAGTGCAATACTTTGGAACATTCTAGGCAAGCAATTACATCTTCATGAAGACAAACAGGTGGCATACCATCCGGGTGAAAAGTTACACAGTGCACCTCTTAACTTATTTCCAAACATCTTCAAATTGTTTATACTAATTATCTTAAAGGTCCTATAATACGCGAAATTGACTCTTGTGAGTTTTAAGCCATGTTATAATGCTGTTACTTCAACAAAAACATACCTGGAGTTGTGTTTTGTTTCATTCACACATGTTTGAGTAATCCTAAACTATTAGTCTGTCTACATCTCCAAAGCTCAAAATCCTCTGTTCCACCTTGTGATGTCACGTCCAAATGATTCTAGTAAAGGTGTATGGAATTTAAAAACACAGTGGAGAACTTCCTGTATTACCACATGACATCACAAGGTGGAGCAGAGTATTTTCAGTTTGGGAGACAAGCAGCCTAAATATGCAGGGTTTGTGTGTTAAACATGTGTAAATGAAACAAGGTTTTGTGTGTAAACATGTGTAAATGAAACAAAACACAACTCCAGGTCTGTTTGTGATGAGGAAACAACTTTATAACATATATCCAAAAGCAGCACAATATGGGCCCTTTAAGCTAAAACACTGAAACATATTTGATTATAACTATATTGGTAATTATTGTTGTGACAGAAAACGCAGAGTACAGATCTGACCAGTACAAACATTCAGTAACTAACACATCCTCACTACTCTCGACCCCCCAAAAAAACTCCTGAAATGCAGTCACAGGCACATCAAGAGAACACTGCACGTCTCAAATGTCCCTCAACTCTGTGCTCTCTGTGAGGAATAACCTGTCAATTGCCAAATCAAGTAACTCATTCGAGGGAATAGGGGACAATTTCCGATGAAAATCATAATTGGGAATTAGAACTTCCATGTGAACCCCAGTCAGAATTGATTGATTCAAAGCCAAATCTTTTGTGGTTATAACTTGCAGACCGTTTGGTGTGGAAACGAGACAAAGGCTCAATTTGCACATCAAATCGCGTCCAAGTAGATTCACGGGACATAGTAGAGACACGAGTGCCTAAATGAATTGCCCTCAGAGTCAGAACAATGCAAAGGAGAAGCGAGACGTTCTCTCCTTATATTACCAGATGCTGCCTCAGAAAACGTAAACCGTCCACTCATTTGAGGCACACGAGAGAGAGCTGAAGTTTGTAATACGGAATGCGTAGCCCCAGAGTCCACTAGATATGTAATTTGATCACCCATAACAATTAAAGTGTACTCGGGAAATTTATCATGGTTTTGTGAGAGTTGTGCATAAATGCCAATTGTCTCCCGTGCCACAAATGGAGTGCTCTCGTGTGTGTTGTCTGGTGCATGTTACCGTCTCGTGGTGGGTGTGGTAGAGCCGTTTCTCTTGTGCCATCAGACCCGTCCCTCGACTCCGTGCCTAGTCAGTCTGAAGACCCGTGTCGGTCGTTAATTGGTGCCTGGTCGGAGCGGCCACGCAGATTGTGGTGGTCGTTAGCCCCGTGTAACATCTGCGTCCGTCTCTGTTGTCGAACCCCGCTCTCTAGTGGCCTCGTGAGAATAACGTGAATGTGGCATTGACGGCCTCTCTCTTTCGCTTGGACTCTTTAGTGGGCAGCTTCTCTTGGTAGGCAAGGTAAGCGTGGCGTGCAGGCTTACGTAGCTCATCCACTTCTGGTTCATCGAGGCCGCCCACATAAGTTTTGTCTGTCCCAGCAGCGACTTCTGGGATCAGGCCTCTCCGAATGGCAGGACAGACGTGGATGTTGAATGCTCGCTTTTGAACAGGGTCAGTGTCGGAGAAGCCACTGTTAAAAGTAAAAGTCTCAATCATGCGGCGTACGAATTGGTCAGTGTCCTCATCTGGTTTCTGCTTGGACGCTGTCACAGCAGACATGTTGATTTTGGCAGGGAAAGCAACCTCAATGGCCTTACACAAGCCCTCCATAGCCTGGATGTACTCGTGATTGTCTAAGAAGTGCGTTTCAGCAGCGTGAATGTCCAAGTCTGGGAAATGGTCACTTATTTTGGCTGTATTGCTGGCTTTCAACAGACTCAACAGTATCTTTCTGCATTCACGTCCAGATGGGCGGAATTCTTTGTAAAAGGCACGGAATTCCCAATCTGGTTCCACTCATTACTGGGTCAGGAAAGGTGCGTGCGTTGTTTTCCACCTCGGGAGTGTTCGAGGGTCGAGGTCCTAGTCGATGTGCACCGCAGAAAGAGCACCCAGATCTAGATAGAGACGAGAACCAACGGCAGTAACTTGTTCTCTAACATTAGTCATGTCCCAATTCAACGGCTGCATCTTTCGTTGGCTACATTTAAAGGCCAGTTACGTCACTTCCAGCGTGACAAGGCCTGTCCCATTTCATGCAGCCCACAAATGCGGCCGACAAATGCGGCCTCCTATATCCCATCATGCACCGCGCTGCGCTGGGGAGATGATGGTCAAAAAACACGGCGCGAAAAGCTCGTCTGGAGAGCAGAGAAAACACATAAGTACACTCTTTTAACTTTATGAAATCATTACGAACACAACTGTAAACGTGACATAAGGCCATAATGCTTGCAAAACTGTCAAAGAAGTTTGTTATTAACTGAGTAAGTCTCTGAGATTTGAGCTAAAAGACTGGTAATCTGCTGCTAACGCGGTGAAAAGTCCGCTCAAACTTTCGTATTTGGACAGATGTGGGTTAGCCATCGCTGTCTGTTAGAAGAGAACAGAATTGTATGAAATGTATCTATAAGGGACGACTTCAAAACCTGCCAGAATACCTTAATCATTGATACCGGAACATTTAACACCAGATCACATGACTGCATGAGGCTAAGCACTAGCCGCACCAGAACTGAGACGTGAAAGAGGGCTTTTAGCAGTTTTGCTTCACAAAAATGGAATACACTCAAAACTGGATACGTTTCTGACACAGTCGCAATTTAATAATCTGATAACAAACTTTTATACACACACCTGCACCTGTTTTTAATGTTTTGTTAGATTTTTCTGCTTGTATTGTATTTTAAAAACGGGGCGCCCATCAAAAAGAGAGCCCAAGTGCCCTGTATAAATAAAGATAAATAAATAACAGATCTGTGCTGACACTGATGTAGACACTAGAGACCTGTGTCTGTCCGTTATGTCCATCAAACCTAATCTTATAATAATGAGGAAACTGTTTAAAATGTTTGATACTGATTTTCTTTCCTCATCTGCAGCCTCCTGTATGACAGGAAACTGGGGCCATAGAACTGGGGGCTGATAAGATGTAGGTGGTGTATGAAATGGGTCGAATGCAGATGACAATAATGTGAACCAAACACTACGCTGGAGAGGTGCTGACCTGCTACAAACACACACTACTCCCACTCATGAGGTATGGGACATGATGCATCTGTAGTGCTGCAAGATGAATCATGATCAAATTGAAATCACAATTTAAATGGTGAAAATAAGCATTTCTCAAATGTGTACTATTGCTGACTTCATTTAGCTGTTTGCATTTATATAAATGGCCAGTGGATCTGAATAATATTTTTGAATCTAATTTTAGCCTAAAGTGTAATAGTTTTGTTTTTGTCTTTACAGGTTTTGACTCTGCAGGACTTTCAACCGAACAAACATGAGGCCCATTATCCTACTGTGCAGCGGACAGAGCTAACTGAGTCCTCGACAAGGGATGCATGATACTGAGTGATCTAAGTGCTTTGGGTTATGTCTCCACTGTCCCCCGTCCAGAGTCACTGAGGAGGAGGTGGTCCTGGTCCTGCAGAAGACCTGTGGGGCATCTATGGTTCCATTAAGGCCCATGCTGTGGCTGCTGTCCCTTATGTGCCCTAATAGTGCAGTGTCTGCGTGAAGTTTCGCTTTAAGTTCTAATTTCTTGCAGAAGTAAAAAATATTTCATGTAAATGTAGAGTAAAGGTAGTGTCTTTTAATCTTAGCTGAAGAACACCTAAATGGTTTTATCATTAAGGAAGTGGACCATGGTAATGTTCCAGTTACAGAAAATAGATTTGTACTTCACATTTGTAAATGTAAGTAAAGGTAGTTTCTTTTAATCTTAGCTGAAGAACACCTAAATGGTTTTATCATTAAGGAAGTGGACCATGGTAATGTTCCAGTTACAGAAAATAGATTTGTCCTTCACATTTGTGTGAGTGTGACAAGAAGCAGAATGTTTAAAAGACCAAAATACAATTTGTCAATACTGACCACGAGATAATATGTGTTTTAATGATGTTTCTGTCTATACTGACTTTTGATTCACTGTGAGATGTGACAGTTATTTGTCTCTTTTGATAATAACTAATTCATTTACATGGACTAAAAATGTTTAAGCAGTAATAATCCACCTGTTCACATTTTATAAAGATAATGACTTTGTTTTGGACTGTCACATGATTCAGTAAAACGGGAACACAGTCTGAGAGTTCACTGACATACAACTGTTTTTTTTTTTTGTACTAACTTTATAATGTGTTTAAAGGATTTAATGTTTGACTGTTCATAAATTAAATTATTTGCAGAAGTTCCTTCTGATTGTGTAATAAACCATCTTAACTCAAAGAGAGATCTCTCTTTATAAACTGACCTAATGCACCTTTACCATTTATGTATTCCCTTGTCAATATCAAAATCTTACATTAAGAATTCAAATTAGTTGAATCTTTAAGGTCATTCAGGATTTTTTATTACAAGAACATTGTCAAATTGGTCTTATTTATAGAAGTCACACTAGTTTTAATGTTTGTGTTTTTAGTCATAAGATTTGGATGAGATTTATTATATCTTGGGCTCATGGTCCGACTATTTTATCACTAGAGCGTAATCTTTTTAATCGATCCATGTGCGTAATATGTGTGGTGCGTGTAGTTAGCATTAGCGTTAGCATTAGCATGAGCAGCATGTCTCGGTTGCTGGGTGACGGGAGCGGCTCCGTGGGCCAGACCTGTCCCTTTACGGCACGGCCTTTGCGGTCCACGGAGGCTACACGGAGGAGCAGCCTTCATCGGCCGGGTCCTTCAACGGATGCAGCCGTTGAATTTGAACATGGTTATTGTGTACTTGTGTAGGTGCGCCGGAAGTGTTGTTTGCAAATGTACATGTGCAAAAGAATTTCTAGGTGAATAAAGTAGAGGTGTGGTTAGGTGTGGAGTGGAGTCTGCCCCCGTCTTACTATCACACACATTCTTGTTATCCCACTTGGGACCTTCCCATTTACTCCCTTTCTCACATTCATTCTTAATCTCAGTGTTGGCACACGCTGCCTGTTTGCAAATTTTCTTACGCTCACGCATTTCTGCTTCATTCAACCACACACTCAAGCATTTCTCTTGATTATTTATTTATTATTTATTTATTTTATTCGTTATTTTGCAGTAGGAACTCTCTTAACCTGCATTAGTTTCTCCCTTTCCTTTTCAAGACTTTCTTTAAGTTTGTTCAGTTGATTTATGCTAAAAGACCCACTCTCAGGAAACCCATGTTTATTTGACCAAATATGCAAATAATCAAATCAACTTTGACCATACTTGTTGCACATGGCTACAGTGACCGCAGACTCTGGGATGCGCTGAGCCTCGCTCCTGCATTGGTTCTGTTCCATTTTCTCTAAAAATTGTCAACGTGCTGAATACCAAACTCTGTCCGCAGGGCGAATTTTTTACTATTTGCGTCTCCTATAGCTCTATACCCGTATTAATAAAAACCCGGATGAACCAAGGACAATATGTTGTCCAACGTCTTCTACCTTCAGAGCGCACAATTTAGAAATACAGTAGGTTTGTTCTACCCTCCTGTCGACAAGTCCTCATTCAGCCGAGGTGCATCAAGGACAAAATTTGTTAAAATAAATGTCATCCAACGTCTTCTACCTACAGAATGGCAGAATTGAACCAATATGAGGAGCCTTCAATCCCAGCGTGCTCACAACAGCAGCTAAATACCAGAGTGGAGGTCACACCAGGACACAGCAAGTAGTGGCGGGGCTTCCAATTTAAAGTGTTATGGTGCGTTCACACCGGGGCGTCAAAAATGCGTTGGACACCTCTACTTGGACGCCTTTCCATTTGAGAGCAGACGGCTCCAACATCATCTTGATGCGCGTCCAGGGTGTCCGTTGCCGTCTGCGAGTGTTTTCCCGGTCTTTTTGTGTACGATGGTAGACCGGGTTGAGAGAGTGGCTTTAGTGTATTTATTACATAAAGTCATCAACGGAGGCGATTGGCTCAGCGGCAGCGTGTCTGGGTTCATGACATAATTCAGAGGCGTTCCGAGTTTGGTGAGCTTCATCACTTGCTCCAGGAGCTCCGTCTGGATGACCACCGCTTCCAGCGGTACTTTCGTCTGTCCCAGGCCCAGTTCAATGACCTGCTGTCCCGCACTGGGCGCGGATAACTTACCAGGACACCAACTACAAGCCTTCGATTCCAGCGGCGGAGCACCTGTCCATCTGTCTTTGGTTAGCAGATAGAAATATGGATAATTCTAAGTGCAATAATAATAACTTTTTTTGTATTCACGTATTAGCAATTAAAAGTAGCTTAGAAGTTTGAAAGGAATGTGTTAATCATTTTGAGTTATCTATTCTTGCTACTGCAACTGTTTGTTGTTGTGTTTGTGTGAAACCAGCGTTATAGAATATACTAATAAAATATTCAGGTCAGATTGTAGTACATTTTACTACAGGTACATTACATTTACTATTTCTGTTGCTTAGGTTTCTTGCCACTGGGGACTCATACAGGACGATTGGGACCAGCTTCAAGGTTGGTGTTTCCACAGTCTCCACCATCATCCCAGATGTGGCAACAGCCATCTGGGAATCCCTTGTGGTGGAGTTTATGGCTGTGCCCACAGCAGAAGAGTGGAGGTCCATAGCAGAGGAGTTTGTGAGGGAGTCCTCTGTGCTTGGGGGCTGTGGATGGGAAGCATGTCAGATTAAAGGCAGCCCCCAACTCAGGATCCCTCTTTTTTAATTACAAGGGGGACCATTCCCTGGTTTTGCTTGCCGTCATTGATGGTGGGTATGGCTGGACGAGCGATAGGGGGATCTTGGCCAACTCTGGCTTTGGTCAAGCAGTGCGTGAGGGCACCCTTGAGCTACCCCCTGACCAATAGCTGCTTGGAGCTGACCATAGGGGACCCCAGCCCCATGTCTTTGTGGCAGATGAGGCCTTTCCGCTGCAGAGAAATATGATGCAGCCCTATCCTGGACGTGCACACGGTGGCCTTACCTGTGAGGAGCGCATCTTCAATTACCGCCTCTCTCGGGCACAGTTGGTAGTGGAAGATGCATTTGGCATGGACCTCGCAGTGGAGAGTGTTTTGCCGGGAAGTGGAAATCCACCCTGAAATTGCTGAGAAGTATGTGACGGCAACTTGTCTCCTCCACAACTTCATGAGGGCTACAGCAGCGACACACGCACCTGCACTGAGGGTAGCTGGAGCACAAGGGGAGGAGCCCCTTCCAGATGTCAGGCAGATGGGAGCCAACAACGCATCCCAAGAGGCCATGAGGGTGAGGGAGGTGTTCAAGGCTCACTTCTGTGAAGAGGAAGCAGTGCCATGGCAACCCGCAGAGTAGTCATGTCCACCACAGGACTGACCCACAACGGCTCTTTTAAGAGCCACCCACTTAACTATAAAGAGCTTAACATTTTAGAGTCTATGGTTATGATTCATTATATTTATCCACTTAGCAAATATTATACTACCTAAATTTTAAGATTGTATATTTTTGTGCTGTTCTTTGTTTCTTCTTTGCAGGTAATGGCTGCCAGGACTGGGCTACTGACTGTAGCTTCACGTTCATCAGAGCATGTCCATTCAAGATTGACCCTAATTACCAGGTTACACTGGGAAATAAAACATACAGATTTACTTAACTCTTGTCTATGCTTTTTTGATGCATTATTTATGGTCTTCAATTGGTAAATGAAGTAAGCTTTTAGATATGTAAATATAGCGTACTTTAATTACTGATATTACAAACTACACAGTAGTAGAACAATGGTGCATGATGTATGAAAACCAAACATTTCATAATAAAATGTATATATTTTATTTTACAACATCAAAATTTATAACAACAAATATTAACAAAAAAAAGAAAATTTAAATATTTACATATTTACATTTACATATTATATATTTAGAAAGGACCTTGCCTGGAGGAGGGGCGGGGGAAGTGAGTGAACATATGAAGGAGAGGCAAAAGGAGGGTCTGTTTCCTCCCCTGTAGAAGGTGCCACCTCAATTTACACAGTAGGCTCCAAAGATTCCAAATTTAAAGAAACTGTAGTGTTTTCATATAATAACTTGTGAATACTAAATTTGACAAAATCCTTACAATGAGGTGGCACCTTCTACAGGAGAGGAAGCAGAGCATGAGGAGGAGGAGGTCGGTCCTGGAGTGCCGCCAGCAGCTCCCTCTCGAAGCTGGAGGGCGACGACTCCAGGGACCTCTTCTTCGCTCTCCTCCTTCGTGGGCCTGTAAAACAAAGTGTTATGAGAATGACGTTTAAACATAAGTTAATGGGTATAGGCTGAAAAACAAACAGTACATATGTACATTTAATGGAAAATTGAAGACTGAAGTTGCATATTCAAATTCACAACAACCTCATACAGTGTTATGAAAGCCTGACTACGACGTAATGCCTTTACGCACCTGTGGGTGCAGCAGAAGGGCCAGCCTGCTCTGAAGAAGCAGCAGCAGGCAGATCTAGGAGGTGGGAGTCCCCCTGCTGGTTATTCTCAACTGGTTCTGTCATGATAATCATAGTCCGAATTGAATGGAGAATCTGGAGCAAACTGAGGACTGGACGTATTATTACAATACGAGAACGGTGTTTCATTCACGTAAACAATGGGTACGACCATGTCCGGGGGGGCGTTGGATCGGTATGTTATGTCTCTGCTCTGTGGTCACTGGGAACTGTGGGGATGGACATCTCTGCCCTGTGGTCACTGGGAGTGGAGTGAATTGTGTGGACTGGTTTAGCTCATATTCTGAATTAAACTGAGAATTTGTAGCAAACTGAGCACTGTAAACACTATTGTTTACATGAAGTCTATGCAAAAGATTGCTCTTCTCCTCTCTGCCTAGTGCCTGATCTTTTAAGGAAGCTTCTTTTTCCAAGATCCCCTTCACTGCATTGGTGGTCTTCTTCAAAGAGGTGGAAGCCTCTGTGCTTTGGTCTACCACTGTTGGTCTAATTGTTGAGACCACTTTTGGTTTCAGTGGAGGTTCAAGTGATGTAACCATAACACTACTATTTACAGTACCTCTATGTAGAAGTTTGCTCTGCTCCTCTCTACTTTGAGCTTGCTCTTTAAAGGTCTCCATACTCCAAGCTTCTTTAACGCCATTGGTGGCCTTTGTTAGGCTGATGGATTGTGCAGTCTTCTCTATGTTTTGTTGAGACCACTTTTGGAGGTATTAGAGGTACAAACATTGCATCCATAACATTACTCTCTTAATTCTCTTAATATCTCTATAATTACTGGGCTTATTCACATGAAACAAAAACTGGCACAAAGATCAAAGATGTTGTCTGTCAGTATTGTCACGGCCCCGTCTTGGCTGCCCCCTTGTGGCTGTGTATTTAATTGTTTTGGTCTGTGCAGGTGGACCTGGGGAGTGGCTCTGGCCGTGCGTGCGTCAAGGGCCCGACGCACAGCACCTGTATAAGAACCATCTGTTACGGCCCCCAGGCCTCCAGCTCCTCCCACAGCTGTATGCTGCTGATCTGTTTCTGCAGGCAAGCTTTGAAATGACAGACCTCTCCTGCAATTGGAGCATTGCTCACAAGCTGACACCTGATTGGCTCCTGGGCCCTGTGTGTGGATTGGTGCGACACCCTAGCGCCTGGCCACTCCTAGGCCTTCTCCTGCAGCTGCCACGCCTTAAAAGGACCCGCCCCCTGCCACTCCTGGCTGCTGGGTTCTACAGTGAACAGCATGCCACCTTTGTTCTGTGACTCTTGTTTAGATTTTGTGCCTCTGTAAATTGTGGTCTTTTGACTTGGCCCTGAGACTGGTTTGTTTTGAGTTATTGTAAATTCTGTTCTGATAGTTGTACATTGAAACACTGTTTGTTAGTTTTTACTTTAACATTCCTCTTAAATAAATTATAACTTTAGTTTTACAATTTTCCATCTTGTTTTGTTACTTCCCCTTTCCCCAGCTGAGCTGGGACGCAACAATGACCTATATAGAGTGCAGCTGCCGAATGCTTGTCTCTATGGAGATGTTTACATTGACTGTTCCACAGTAAGGCATTAAACTCACCGATCTCCAGGTGATGCTGCCAGGCCAAGTTACAGGTGCACCATTTAGTTTATTTTCTCGAATTTAACTGGCACCTTACAACGCGCGCTCAGACTATCACACACTCACCTACCACACCACCTGACATTTCCACACCCCATTAAAGTACTTTAAAGTATCGACTCATTTTCTAAATAAATTGATTAATTGGAAACTGCTGTTTTGTGCATTTTTTGGTCATCGCTTAGAGCCAGGTTATGACAATATAAATAAACAAAAGTGAGATTTTTTTTTTTTTTTTTCAAAATAGCTTCACGAAGTGGTGCCATTATTCAACACCAATTGTCATTTTTGTTTGTAGAGCTAATCCCTAACAAATAATGGATTTTCTGTTTGGATATTTATTTCTAAAACAGTAAATATTCCCCAGAGTTACATAAACTTATTCCCTACATCTGAAATTATGACAAAAACGTGAACGCAACTGATTCAAGAATGTGATGATGTCATTCTGTCAGATGGGGGCCAAGAGCCAGTTTTTCCTATTGATCCCCTGGCATTTTTTTATAAACAAGATCTAAAAGGTAACTTCTCAAATGTTGAACCAGATCATTTTTATGTCTATATTCTTTACTACGGAGCCATGTACTATAGAATATATGATCACAGGATAATTTCTCAGGATTCTAGCCATTTATTTCCTCACCCAAGTCCAGTGTGGGGCTCCGTACATCTGAAACAGCAATAGGTAAGAGATGTGAGTAAATTGTAAAGGCCCACCAGAAAACCAATAATGGAATAAAGAAACTGTTATGATATAGTAAAATTGAAATGCTACATAAATATGAACCAAACTGGGTTGGTTCATTATTTTTCATATTGTGGTCTTAGGAATGGCAGAATGTACCTGCTTTACCTGAGGCTTAACAGTGAGTAGGATGTGGATTTAAATTGTTATGTTTTTTCTCATGTTGTTTAATGGTAAAATGGAAGTGCTTGGATATACACTGCAAACTGACCTTTGACCTGTGCACTGGGTAAGTCCAATAACAAGCTGTGTTAACATTAGAGCGGAGAAAGCTCACTGCAGGATCACTGTAAACAACAGACTGCATTTGTTATAGAAACACTTAATAAAGTACTTTGGGGAACATCTTATTGAAATTTCACGATTCACCTCATCTTAGGTCTGTCACGATATCAAATTTTGAAGTACGACATATTGCTGAAGAAGATATAGACTATAAATGATTATATTGAAACTAATCTATGCCACTGACACAACCACCCTAAAGTAGAATTATCCCCCAAAACAATTCTAAATGTACGATATGGTTAAAAACACAAACTGCAGTGTATAAATAGCAAAATGAGACACTTCAGTAGTTAGTTTGTATCTATAATGAGTGATAGAAGTTATTTATCCAACCATCTACAACTTAAATTTTTATCGTAGTATAAAAAAGTATAACAAAAAGACTCCCACTAGTACACAGAAAAAGTACCAGGATAAATATTGACCTGCAAAAATGACTGTTCCATCAAACATACACTGAATGACACGTCAATATAGTATTTAACGTGACATGCCTACATCATATTGTTATTTCCCTGTCCACTGCACTAGATATAATGAATACTTAATACTTAATATTAACTATAACTGTCAGAGCATCATCAAAGAAACATTTTATAGAGTGTAAAACCAGAGGTAGGTAGTACTTGTTTTGTTTTTAAGAAATTGCACTTGACATAGTTTTCAGACACTCCTATATGCGTAATATAGTGCAGTAGGCTCCTCTTAAATGAATAAAGGTCTTTTCCCACTGTGAGTAACTCTTCTCGTGACTGTAAGCTACATGTTGACAGGGGCGGCGCCAGGAATTTTTGGTTGGAGGAGCTAAGGTGGTGCTAAGGTCTTCAATGTGGGTACTCACTTAACATGTTCATTTAGAGCCTTTCAACAATGGAGTGTACCCCCAACCTCTACCATGTTTGCGTCACCGTTTCAAACAAGTTTATATGTAACTACTATGGAATTGTTTTTTTTTTACTGTAATCTCAGTTTGAACACTCTGTGGGTGACATTTGAACATCTTTTGTCAAAATTGGATGTGCTATGAAAGTGGGGCAAAAATCATTGTATGTTGAAAATATAAAATGATTTGAACATTTGGGTTTCTTGTACCGCAGAGTTAAAAATAATAAAGGTAAAAAACAGTGTTCCCTCATCATGTGTTAACTAGTTATATTTTAGCTGATTTGTGCATGTTTGAGTAATTCTGCATTGTCCTATACAGAACATGTTCCACTCAGAACATGACTGTTTTCACATACACCCTACAGCCGCCCACTGCTCTGCGAAAATATGATTGAATAATACCGTATTTTCTGGAGTATAAGTCGCACCAGCCAAAAAATGGAAAACAATGGAGAAAAAAAACATATATTTCACATATAAATCGCATCTGAGTATAAGTTGCACCCCCGGCCAAACTATGAAAAAAAGTGTGACTTATAGTCCAGAAAATACGGTACTTGTGATTATGCAAAAAAGTCAGACTCCGGGTCCATGCATGCAGCATTCAAAAAGGTCACATAGCCACATTTTTCAACAATAAAAAAAAGTAAATCAAAATCAGCTGCTTGTAGTAATCTCTGTTTAGAATTAACAAAATGTGAAATAATTATCTATGTTTTAATACTAAATACTTAATACTAAATACATGAAGAAACAAAAATTATTCTGGAGTAAAGTCGCACCAGCCAAAAAATGGAAAACAATGGAGAAAAAAAACATATATTTCACATATAAATCGCATCTGAGTATAAGTTGCACCCCCGGCCAAACTATGAAAAAAAGTGTGACTTATAGTCCAGAAAATACGGTACTTGTGATTATGCAAAAAAGTCAGACTCCGGGTCCATGCATGCAGCATTCAAAAAGGTCACATAGCCACATTTTTCAACAATAAAAAAAAGTAAATCAAAATCAGCTGCTTGTAGTAATCTCTGTTTAGAATTAACAAAATGTGAAATAATTATCTATGTTTTAATACTAAATACTTAATACTAAATACATGAAGAAACAAAAATTATAACTATGTCTTCTTTAAATACATACAAGTGTAGTAGTAGTAGTAGTAGTAGTAGTAGTAGAAGTCTACGTAGTAGAGACTGATTGAGGCCTGTATACAAT
>KN478374.1:7902-23693 GCA_000787095.1 Periophthalmodon schlosseri
AACAGTCTCGGCTCCAACTTCGCCGCTACAACCGCTCTGGCCTCGATGAGCTTCATTTGACCGGAGCCGAACGCTGCGGGTGACGTCACACTCCCTCAGTGCGCTTCTTTGTACAGTCTCAAACATGTGTGAATGGAACGAAACACAGCTCCAGGTAAGTTTTTGATGAGGTAACAA
The DNA here is from genome assembly GCA_000787095.1 of Periophthalmodon schlosseri. Taxonomy (NCBI): domain Eukaryota; kingdom Metazoa; phylum Chordata; class Actinopteri; order Gobiiformes; family Gobiidae; genus Periophthalmodon; species Periophthalmodon schlosseri. The sequence continues at coordinate 8,080 of KN478374.1, forward strand.
GATTATAACATGACTTAAAGCTCACAAGAGTCAGTTTTGCGTAAAATAGGACCTTTAAAGTACTTGTTATGTTATGTTCATTCTTTATATAAGGCTCTCGTTTGTATTTTCAGTATCAATTCTTAGACATTAAACACGTCATGAATCTGGTGTGTTTTTCTGATCTACCTGAGCTTTAATCAGGCAAAATGCGTCTTCTTACCAATGGCCCAGTGCATGTAGCAATTGGCATTATAACACAACACCAATACTCAAAAATATATATGCGGTATTCATTTTTATGACTATTTTTCTTCAAGAGTCTCTGTCGTAAATGCTTGTTTTTCCAACAGCCGTAGCCTTCTGTCATGTTTATTGTTCTGTAGATGCCACCGAGCTGTCAAACCAACATCGCCCAAGAGAAAGGTAATCATTTCTCAGCTATTCCATCAAGGGCTTTACTTTAGTACCAACAATTATTTTTTCAGGGATGGCTAAACATGCGGAAAATGAAAGTTCTCTCGCAGAATTAAACCTCCTCAAGAGTGAACTCGCCTGTGTCATTGAAATGCTGCACACTGAATATTATGGAGTAAATACACCTTAAACCAAAACAGAGAGGAATGGGAAAGATCGTAGTTGTTACTATGGTCCCAGAAGAGCTCGAGTCTTGAATGGGGGCTTTGAAATGTTATTGCATAAGAGGAGGTATAGTCCATCCCTATAGGGGCTCTGTGGTTAGAGCAGCAAGCCATGTCTGTTTTGCTCTGCTTCTCTTTTGTCGCTACTGTCTCGTTTAATTTCCAGCCTCACGTTCCCACAATACGTAGTGTTATTTAAGCAGACATATTTCATTAATCTCTGTGTTACCCTGTCAGTGGTAAACCAAATGCTAGTGCTAATGATTTGACACAAATACAAGCTGTATGCCAACGATTAAAGGGGCTGTATACCTGACTTTTATTTTCTTCTCATTCAGGAAAGTGCCTTTTACGCCATAGAGTTTATTGTAAAAAATAAATCAATAAAGCAATGTGAGACTGAATGATATTGCCTATCCATTTCAAAAGGTTATATTGTCAGATGAGGACGATTAGGAAATGCCAGAAATGAAATTGTATCCAATCAGAGATGTAGTTGGCTGAGAACCACGTGGAAATAACTGTCTGCGACTAGATCAGAGAGTAGTTTCTCTGTCGTTGTTCAACATGAGAGTAAGAGGGCGGGGCTAACAGTTCATTCACAAATATGTGTTTCCTTCCTGGTTCAAAAACGTGCACAGGCCCCTCCGTGATCACTGAGCGTGGTTACAAGTTCACCAAATTATCTGATATCTGATTAATATCTGATTTCTAGAGCTTTAAAATTACTTAAAGGACATGCAAACTTCACAGTTTAATGTGAGTAATCAGAGGGACCATGATCAGAAAGAAATCAGAGCGCACATGTAGCCACAGCCATTGTTGTACAAAGCCACTAGGTGTGATCCTTTTGAGGGCTTTAGAGCTACACGTGGCTAAAAGCTCGCCTTACTATTGTTGCTAACTAAAGGAAAAGCAAAACAAAAAAAACAAAAAAACGTAACAGCCTCATGTTTAAGTATGTCAAAAAATGTAACTTTGTCTATATTTTTATCTAATCTCCACGTTTATCTCCACATTTATGGAGCTTCCTCTCCCTTTCTGATTCAGCAAAGACGTATTTGATTGACAACAGACTACAAACCGGACAAGTCCCGCCCCTTTCTCTCCCCTTTCTTGGTTCTTCCTGTCTGTCTCTGTCTCCGCCCGGTCTCCGCAGAGTGGTCCCTGTGGTAGCAGATGAGAGAGTCTTTAAACTTTGCATACTTTTTACCTTATCCATTTATCTATGCCACCATCGCATCTTGTTCTCATCAGCTTAATAAAACCTTCAATGTTCCTCTGCCACTGCCTTCTTCTTACTGACGGTGTCATCATCTTTATATTAACATCATTATCAGCATGTTCCTTGCACACTTTCAGTACCACCTTGCCCCTCGCTTGTAGTGCCAGTCCAATATGAACTAATGAGAATAGCAGGTGCAGGAGCTAATCACTGTTTTATTAGTTTTTCCTCCCTCTTGCGTCACCTCGCTGATTGCAGTCTCGCTCACAAACATGGAGCTGAAGTATTAACATCCACACACTCAGAGGAGGCAGTGCCCGCGGAGGCTTTAGTCACATCAAGGTGAGCTGCATAAGCCCACTGCAAAATGATAAAGAATGAATGCAGTTAGCCAGGAGCCAGACATAATAAAATATCAAGGTATTTGGTGGAAAGTACGTCAAAGGAGGCAAGTGTGGGTCAGAGACAGATGACAACGCAACATACGATCGCCTATATTCACAAGTATTTATTATTTACTTCTATTGAAACACTTTCTATTGAAACTGTGGGCCCTCTCTCTGTAACTGCTGCTGTCAGACTCGTCATTTTGGTCTTAAAATGTTCGTATTAACCCGCTCTACGTGATCCTGGGGTTTTTATCAAGATGTAAATCAAGATGTGAACATTAATAACAGACAAATCAGGGCGGGAAGGGGCGTTACCTTCAACTGCCTCACTCCATATTGGCTCTTTGGTTGCTATGATACTCGGCTCCAGATTCGCCGCTATAACTGCTCTAGCCGAACGCTGCGGGTGACGTCGAAGCCCCTTAGTCCACTTCTTTATACAGTCTGTGGTCAAAGCGTAGTCAACTTCTGTGTAGTTGGTGGCTTGTGGGCACTGCCATGGAGTAATCCGCCTTTTTAAATATATAATTCCTTAACATTTATTAATAATTTGCTAGAAATTACTGAGGGATTACACTAATTCAATCATGGAATTATCCCTGTGTCATTATAGTGACAGTGACAGTTTAGTTGCTGTCTAAAAATTGAATGTCCTGTATTACACAAAATGGACTTTTGTGAGCTTTAAGCCATGTTATGATGCTGTTACCTCATTAAAAACATGCCTGGAGTTGTGTTTTGTTTCATTCACACACGTTTGAGTGACCTTTTATTATTAGTCTGTCTACATCTCCAAAGTTCAAAATGCTCCGTTCCACCTTGTGATGTCATGAAGCGTAGTTTTCAAGTTAACAGCTCCTTTTACCTTTAGTTCAGTAGAGTTTGGGAATTCCAGGGCTGAAATCATCCAAATGATTCTAGTGAAGGTGTGTGGAGTTTAAAAACACAGTGGCGCACTTCCTGTATTACCACATGACATCACAAGGTGGAGCAGAGTGTTTGCTGTTTGAGAGAAGAACTCAGCCTAAATATGCAGGGTTTGTGTGTTAAACATGTGTGAATGAAACAAAACTCCAGGTCTGTTTGTGATGAGGAAACAACATTATAAAACAGTGTAATATGAGCCCTTTAACATGGCTTTATCTGTAATTCCTCTTTTTACTGTATTTTAACACCAACTTGGCAACCTTTGTGGCCATGTCATTGTTTCAGTCGTAGTTGTTGCCAGGTAGAACATCAACCAGTGGCACTTGAAATATCAGTAATTTTGTAGATGTGAAAATCGTCTTTATTGGTTGAATAAATCTGTCATTTTTACTGATTTAACGTGTGATTAGATGAGTGGATGGTGGTCACGTGACTCAGCAGTTTTACCAAATGATGTAAAATTATCATGTGGTAATAGTGACTAAATGTGCTTCATTCACACGTGTTGGCAGATTTTATCACCGTGGCGATCACATGACAGGAGTATTCTGGGTAATCTGGGCAGGGGCCTTACATACACTTCACAATATGACAGTATGTGAGGCTGAGTCACACTCTCACACTGCCTGTATTCTCATTAACATCATCAGAAATAGCTCACCTTTCTGGTTTGTGGATTGGAGCCCAGTGTCTCCACGGTGATTACATCTTAGCTTGAAAATCAGAAGACAATGGGGCAGTAATTTCTCGGCGAGCTCTTGTTCATCTCCAAGTCTAATCCAGGGCTGAGCATTGATTGGCTAAGTGTAGTGGATGGGCTTTTGATTGGTCCATTTGTTCACTTGTGTCATGGCTGAAGTTTAAGCAGCTCTTCGTCTTATGAGATCTTTCAGTTGATGGCGTTCGCCTTGTCCTTGGGATTCTGGGAAGAGACGGCTCATGGCTACTTTGCACTATGCTGCCGATTGACTCCTCCCCCTTCACGACTCAAAACTGACCTGTTCAGACAGTTCCACTCCACATAACCAATCAAACCAACATCCAGTTTTGTATTGTATTGTGTGTTTTTTCACCTGTTTTTATGTTTTTAACTTCTACACAGTGTCCTTGAGTGTTTTTCTGTATCTTTATTTATAAAGTGGAACCCAGTGACCCAGTGAAAGCACTTAGACTCTCTTTTCCATGGATGCCCTGTTCAAAATACAATACAAACAAAACAAATAAAACAAATATACAAGTATATAAGTCCAATAGACTGTATAAAGAAGTGGACTAAGTGAGTGTGACGTCGCCCACAGCGTTCGGCTCCAGTCAAATGAAGCTCATCGAGGCCGGAGCAGTTATAGGGGCCGATTTGGAGGTGAGTTCCATATTTGGAATTCCAACCGCGAGTATCATAGCAACCAAAGAGCCAATCTGGAGCGAGGCTGTTGAAGGTAACGCCCCTTCCCGCCCCCACTGCTGGTTTAGCAGGGAGCGGGCGCTTAGCAACACTGTCAATCAAACCTGTTGCTAACGCTAACGGGAGCGACCTAGAGGAAAGAAGGCGCCTGATTTGTCTGTTATTAATGTTCTTATCTTGATTTACGGACACAATAGCGAAATAAAAATACCAGGATCATGTAGAGCGGGTTAAGACGAACATTTTAAGACCGAAATTGTAGAGCGGTTAAGACGAACATTTTAAGACCGAAATGACGAGTCTGACAGCAGCAGTTACAAAGAGAGGGGTGACAATTTTTCAATGTAAAGTGAAAGTGAGTCGGAGGAGCCGGAAACGCGCCCATATATGGAACGCGGCGGCTAGCAGTCTATGATAAGTCCATATAAAACATTAAAAACAGTTGCAGGAGTGAGTATAAAAGTTCACTACCAGATTATTAAATTGTAATTGTGGCACTGAAGTATCCAATTTTTCTTGTCCTTGAAATATATTCCGTTTTTGTGAAGCAAAACAGCCAAAAGCCCTTTTTCCCACCTCAGTTCTGGTGCAGCCAGCCGTTAGCCTTATTCGGTCAATGTTCCCGTATCAATGATTAACAAGCAGGTGAGGTATTTCGGCAGTCCAACAAAAAGTGTGATAAAATAAAATGAAAAATGTATTGTTGTTGATGTTGTTGTTGTGACAGTAGTGGGTTAAAGCAGTGCAGGTGCTGCTGATGACCCACCACATGTACAGAGTTGGTACTTTGCGTTAGTCTGAGCTCCCGCAGAAGGACTTTTGGATGCGGCGTGGACAGTTCGGTCTTAATAAGTGTGGCATTCAATGTATTATAATGTTGTAGGTCACCTCAGTTTCTATTGGCCTTTCTAATGAGCGCTTGACTGAGAGCATGTTTCACTGGCCTATTGTTCGGCTGTGTAAACATCCCATAATTGCGCTGCGTAACAGGGGAATAGTGCCACCGGGTTGAAAATTACCGATCAGCAAATGTGGGGTAATAGCTGTGAGAATGAGTGTTTTGTGCACCTTGTTGTGGCAGCGATATTATGAGTGTTCCTTTGTAGATTGAATTATAGAGGAACAAATATTCAGATATGTACATAATATACAAGCCACGCAATCTATACATAAGCGTGTCCTTGTGTGTGTGCGTGAAGGCAGCACCTGTACGTCAGCTGAATGCCCCGTTCGATTAGGTCCAGTTCTGTGTGTTCAGCCAATAGCAGGTACAAGAGCAGGCATTTGTGTTTTCCTTACTATGGCAATTCTGCACATGGCCCTGCACATTAATGTTCCCCTTCAGCCCAGCTTGCGTCAGCCCACAGACTGTATAAACACGTGGACTAAGTGAGTGTGACGTCACCCGCAGCGTCCGGCTCCGGTCAAATAAAGCTCATCGAGGCCGGAGCGGTTATAGGGGCCAATTTGGAGCCAATTTTCCATATTTACAATTCCGACAGTGTGTATCATAGCAAACAAAGAACCAATCCGGAGCGAGACTGTTGAGGGTAACGCCCCTTTCCACCCGCACTGCTGTTTTAGGAGGGAGCGCTTAGCAACGCTGCGATCAAACCTGTTGCTAACACTTGCAGGAGCGACCTCGGGGAAAGAAGACGCTTGATTTGTCTGTTATTAATGCTCATATCTTGATTTACGGACACAATAGCGAAATAAAAATACCAGGATCATGTAGAGCGAGTTAATACGAACATTTTAAGACCAAAATGATGAGTCTGACAGCAGCAGAGTTAATACGACATTTTAAGACCAAAATGATGAGTCTGACAGCAGCAGTTACAGAGAGAGGGGCCACAGTTTTTCAATAGAAAGTGAACTGGAGCTCACTATTTGGAATACGGCGGCTAGCGGGTTAGCTATGTCCATTGTGTCAGCCCCACACACATTCCTCTACGGTGGAGCAGTAGTTTCCAGACTGTGGTGCACACGCAACTAGAAACTTGGGCTGATCAGACTTCTTCAAAAGTTGTTTTGATTTAACGTCCTGTTGTGGTTGGTTTCTTATTTTTTTAATTTTCTCTTTAGTTTGAAATGTCTACTCCAGTCCATTACCCTACATCAAACGCAAAACGGCTTAGGTGGTTCTGGCTGTGAAACGTGAAGAACCCTTAAGCACTGTTTACAGTATTCAAACATTGTTTAGTTTGATGATTAATTAAGAAACCTCTTGTGGCCAAAGTAACAAGATACATTTCCGTTTGCCTTTTAACAAAACACTTTCTAATTAAGTCGTCAGTTACAATAATGTGGGTGTATAAGGTTAAAACCACTTGCCCTGTACATTTCCTCTGCTTATTATAACTCAGAATCACCAGTGGAACTCCCATTGTCTCAGTATTTCTCACTGGGATCAATTAATCTGGCAGAATTACTAGAGGTTTTTATTTAACTAATATTGGAATTGCAGTGCCGTCCAAATGTCTAAAGATACGAGAGTCTCCACTGGATCTGACATATTTTGCATAATTATTCCTCCAACAACCTCAAGGTCTGCAAGCATAGTAGATGAAGATTATTTGAAAAAAATAAAAACATTAGCTTGAATTGAAGACTTTTAATTTCCTTATTCAACAGACAGTCTAAAACAATATTTGTGTTTCAGATCCATTCGTCTAGTTCGAAATGTTGAAAAGTACGTTACTATGTCCAGTTCCCCAGACTTTCTATCTCCTTAATCAGTGTTTTGTCCACATTTATTCAACCTTGTGAGCTCCCTATTCAAAGCCGGAGCGCTCCTCGGAGAAATGGTATCGATTTGCCTTTTGTCCCCGCACTTAGGCTACGGGCCGCGGGTTCGGAGGGAGAGTATAAAACCAGAGTGATATGTGTAGACGGAGGCAGGTAGGTGACACTATAAAAAACTCGTGGCCTCTCTAGGTGCTAGCAGCGGAGTGATGAGGTGCAGGGGAGGGGTGATCTAGTCCTCCGCCTGCTCTATCCATCATAGGCCCGCTGTTTGCGCCAGCCAACCCTCCTCCGCCCAGCACCGCCCATCTGTCTCGCTCCGAGCTCTACCTTAACTGTGCGAAAAACTGAATGTATGGATGGACTGTGTGTTGGTCGGAGGAGAGGAAAGTGTGTCAAAAGTCTATTCTGATCAATACTCTAATCAATGGGGTGGTGCCATTAAAGGGCCCATGTCACGCTGTTTCTGATCCATGTTCTAATGTCGTTTCCTCGTCACAAACAGACCTGGAGTTGTGTTTTGTTTCATTCACACGTTTAACACACAAACCCTGCAAATTTAGGCTGAGTTCTTCTCTCAAACTGAAAACACTCTGTTCCACCTTGTGATGTCATGTGGTAATACAGGAAGTGCTCCACTGTGTTTTGAAACTCCACACACCTTCACTAGAATCATTTGGATAATTTCAGCCCTAGAATTGTCGATCTCTACTGAAAACAAGGTAAAAGGTGATGACATCACAAGGTGGAACAGAGCATTTTGAGCTTTGGAGATGTAGGCAGACTAATAATAAAGGGTTACTCGTGTTAACAACACGTGTGAATGAAACAAAACACAACTCCAGGTATGATTTTGATGAGGTAACAACATTATAACATGGCTTAAATCTCACAAGAGTCACTTTTACGTATTATGTTTTATTATAGGACCTTTAAACTATTTTGAATAAGATTGAGATTCAGTCATTTCTCCAAACTCAGCTTGGATCATTATAATCAAGGGGGCAACCTAACCCTAATCAGTGGTGGAATGTAACAAAGTAAAAACAGTAAAGTACTGTATCTGTACTTTACTTAAGTACATTTTAACCTGGATACTTTTTACTTTTGCTTCACTACATTTGAGAGCAGTATCTGTACTTTCTACTCCATTACATTTTTTAACAGGACTGAAATTTAAAAGTATTTTTCATTATTGTCTGAGACCTGCTGAAAAAGCTGAGGGTTTATTTTTAACACGTTCATAATTTGAGCAAAACAAAACAAAAAAAAAAACCCAAAAAAACAACAAATAGAAACAGCTAAAAAAAACTGACTGATTCAGTTGTTTCTGTTGAACAAAATTCAGCACAAATCTTTATCACTATATCTGAAGCTTTTAAGACATCAAAATATGAGCAAAATACTTTTGCTTTTTACTCTTTCAGTACATTTTTAGATGGGCACTTAAGTAGAGTTTTTCATGGGATACTTTTACTTTTACTTGAGTATTTTTTTTGCTATGCTATCTGTACTTTTACTTAAGTAACAAAATTGAGTGCTTCTTCCACCACTGACCCTAATCCTCTGTCAGTAAAAGTGATTAGGAGGATAAATGTTTTTGTGTGAATTGGCACTGATTAAAAGTCTCTATTCTAGAAGTTAATATTGAAATATTTTTTACGCATTTTGCATAAAACAAAATCAAATCAAACTGTGATATATATTTTTTTGTCTCATATCTCCCATCATTACTATTACAAGTGCTACTGAATAACTACTATTAATACTACACTTACTACTACTACCACTGCTACTACTACTACTACAACTATTTACTTATACTACTTCTACTTCCATCATTATAACCCAGAAAGACCCACTTAAGCTGCATGACTTACTACTTTAAGATCCTTCTTTTGTTTGAATAAAAAAACTAATTATGACATTTATTTTAGCGACTTGTTCTGGTGATGACAGACAACACAATTAATTCCGCTGTCAGTGCAGCAACTGTTGTTATTCTTCATACAGTTTCAACATTCTTCAGTAAATATTTGTTATTCCTAGTTTTTTTGTGAACAAGAATCAAGTTATTTCTCTTAACCTTGGTGAATATCTCTCCCACGTGTTTGTTGTTTTTTTTTTTTTTTATTTGTACATGTTTACAGCCAAATACATGTTGCCTTAGTGCTGCATAAACTGTATAAAGGAGTGGACTAAGTGAGTGTGACGTCGCCCACAGCGTTCGGCTCCAGTCAAATATTAGCTATGTCCATTTACATATACAGTCTATGATTATAATGTACATTTGGTTGTTATCTAGTTCAGGCTTAATGAGTGTTTTTCTTTGCAAAGACTTTATCAACACTCTCAACTATTTCCCCGATAGGATCTAAACGAAGCTGTACTTTTAATTAAAGAGACCGGGGCATGGCTCTAATAGCCACTGTTTGTTCATCTTCACCTGAAACTGCTGCTATCGGTGGAAATGCTCAAGTCTTTTCTTTGTATTGACTTTACCTTGACTAATTGACTTCACCTTGGGGCACAGTGAGCATTAGCACACATGCAAATAAGCAGGTAAAGCAAGCTGAATAATGAACAAACACCTGCTCAAAGAGAAGTTATTTTATTCATATAGCGTTCTTTGTCTGAGTTAGATGCGCACATGGCAGGTTAGACTACGCATTTCAGTAAGACGTAGTTTTTAAAGGGCCTATATTACACAGAATTGACTCTTGTGGGCTTTAATCCATGTTATAATGTTGTTACATCCTCAAAAACACACCTGGAGTTGTTTTTTTTGTTTCATTCACACATGTTTGAGTGACCCTGGTTTGCTCTGCTCCAAACTGTGATGTCATGCAGTGGTAGTTTTCATGCTAACAACTAGCTTTTACTTTTTGTTCAGTAGAGATTGGCAAGTCCAGGGCCGAAATCTAACAACTACTTTTACTTTTTGTTCAGTAGAGATTGGCAAGTCCAGAGCCGAAATTATCCGAATGATTCTAGTGAAGGTGTGTGGAGTTTAAAAACACAGTGGAGCGCTTCCTGTATTACCGCATGACATCACAAGGTGGAACAGAGTGTTTAAATGTGCAGGGTGTTTTCAGTTTGAGAGAACGCAGCCTAAAGATGCAAGGTTTGTTTGTTAAACATGAATGAATGAATGAAACGAAACACAACTCCAGGTCTGTTTTTGATGATCTTGATGATTTTGATATGGGCAAAAGTATGATAAACATTTACCACAAGCACAAACCCACCAAACCAAGTGATAATAAGAAAAAAAAGAAGACTTATCCACTTTAAACTTGCACTTCATAGCTGTTCTGATGGAGCGTCCCACACCTGCTTGTCTCCATGGAGATGTTTTGCTTTTTTGCTTGAATGTTCCACAGTAAGGCTATTTATGTCCATGAAGAAACGCAGGAAACGTCACAAGTTACACAAATCTATGGAGATGCAGCTCACTCAACACAGGTAGTTTAATGCCATACTGTGGAACATTCCAGGCACAGCTATAACATTCACATGAGACAAGCAGGTAGGTGGACCGCCGTTAAAAAGGTTACAGCTGTGGGCCTCGGGCGGGGCTGAGAACACGCAGACCAGACCGTTTACCTCGATGTCTGCGTTTAACCTAATATTAGAATAAAGCGAATTCTGAAACCGCAGAAGTAACGAACGGGGTGTAAGTTTGGGCTGTGGAAATTGTTAATATTCTGAGAGCAGGCCCCGCGTTCATCACTCAAAGTCAAACTCATATTTGGAGCCTCTTACAGGTTACAAGTTACAGGAGAAATTCAATCATCGGGGTTGTAAATTACCTAAATTGTAAATCACATTATCTTCTTTGTGCTCCTCTGTCTCTCCTCTCCTCTTCCTCTCTTTTACCTCTCTCCTCCTCTCCCTCGCTCCTCCCTACCATGCGCTCGCGGTGATGAAGATTGATGTTCGGCTCGTAATTAGCATCTGCTTTGGTATGCACACCAGCCTTCTGTCCGGCTCTGACCCTCCAATCAGTTAAAAGACATGACAGGCCTTGTCCAATCAGATTAAGGCCAGCGGGACACGCATCCTGTGTGGAGCTGTCAGTCCAAATGCATTATGGGTACTACTGATGAATGGTGATTTGGCCTAAGAGACCCAAATTATGCCACTCTAATCGCCAAAAAGGGAACAGGCGGTGTTAATACTATGGTTATTTTTCAGAATTTGATGTTTTATCTGTAATCAATTTACATTTGAGCTTTAGGGATACAAGGGACTTTTATGACAGTGAGTGATGAGTTGAGCTGAAAACAAATTGTTGTCATACACCCCTGCTCTTGCCTTCACCCTGTCAACATGACTTGGTGCCACAAAATTATGAAATATGGGAGAGTTAAGTTTGATCCTCTACTCTCTGATTAAAGGTCCTATATTACGCTAAACTGACTCTTCTGAGCTTTAAGCCATGTTAGAATCCGGTTACCTCCTCAAAAACAGACCTGGACTTGTGTTTTATTTCATTCACACATGTTTGAGTAACAATTTATTATTAGTCTGTCTACATCTTCAAAGCTCAAAACGCTCTGTTCCACCTTGTGATGTCACAAAGCGGTAGTTTTCAAGTTAACAGCTCCTTTTACCTTTTGTTCAGTAGAGATTTGAAATTTACACTGCTGAAATGATCCGGATGATTCTAGTGAAGGCGTGTGGAGTTTAAAAGCACAGAGGAGCACTTCCTGTATTACCACATGACATCACAAGGTGGAACAGAGTGTTTTCTGTTTGAGAACTCAGCCTAAATATACAGGGTTTGTGTGTTAAACATGTGCGAATGAAACAAAACAGAACTCCAGGTCTGTTTGTGATGAGGAAACAACATTAGAACAGATCAAATAAAGTCATATGGGCCCTTTAAGTTTGCATGTCCTTACTGTGTTACTATGGAGACCCCAGTTTTCTCACCTACTATCGACTTTTTGGCTAAAATAGTTACTCTAAATTACTTCTAGACAAAAAGATTGAGTGATGGTTGATGTATATGTTTACAACTCTAGGATTCACTGCTTGTAACTGGCTTTTGTTTCCAGTTAAGGGCACATAGCTCAAATGAACCCCCCGAAACCCCTGACAAAACTTAAAGTGAGTCTCAGACAAACACACACCTGCAGAGCCAGAGTTTGAAGTGTTATTACTTGTTAGCCCCTTCACACTGTTCCTCATACCCTCGCCCCCTCCTCGCCCTCCTCCCCACTTATGTCCTCCAGGCACTGCCCAGTTCAGCAGCCTGTTTGGACCGTGGCTTTTGGCGGTGTTTATGGGATTATGGTGCATTCGAGGTAACTGGTAACCGGGACTTTTCCCACTTCCCACGAGGAAAAATGTCCTCCAACGCCACTCGAACTGCAATTCCGACTTGGAATGATTGAGGGACCCCTACTTCACTTAAGAATTAAACTGTGACCTATTACAACAATGGAAATAGATCTTAGAGCTTAACTAGAGACAGACGATATTTGAGGTTTTAGGGCATTGCCTATCGATATTTCGTTTGGGTCAATCTGCTGCCTAAAAATACACACAAATCTTTATATTAACACTTGAATACGAAGAGATGGCTGCACAAACGTGACAACACAGCTCTTTCATAGGCTTGTCGTAAAAATGGGCATGGGGGGAATTTCTAGTAAATTTAAATTATATAATTTGGGGAAAATAATGAAAATTGGTCCTACAAATTGGCCCAAAAACACCAGCAGATTGGTATCGGCACAGGCCATGAAAATACCCGTATCGGTCGCTCTCTAAGGTAAACTTCCACACATGAATATTCTGTTAGTTAAGAAGCCTAGCGTTTTGCATTAGCCATATTATTTACGTACAAGTCTATTTAGCTGGAACGCTCTATACGCTAGAACTTGTCATAGTCAAGTGGGAAATGAAACAATCTCACAGTTGCCCGGAAAGCAGCAAAAAACTATTAATTTATTTGGATACGTGCTAAATTATTTCCGCAGCGCTCCAATCGGAATATAAATCGACTCAGAAATCAGTTCAACTACAGTTTTCATTATTGCTACATTAGCAAACAGCAACACATTTTGGGTTGTTCAAATAAACTTTTACAATATAATAAACCCATGAGACCAGGGAAATACAAGGGATTACAGTTTGGCAGTGTATTTGTCATATGTCCTGCCTCTTCCATTCAAAAGCCCCCACCATCACACAGCAGTTTCATCTGTCCCTGTTCTTTCACACTGCCCACACCTCCCATCCCCTTCCTTTTATTTATTCTCAGTATGTCACGCCGCTCCCTATTGTGATTCCCATGAAACTTTTTAGCTGCATCACGCCTCCACACGCCACGTTGAGAAATGACACTGCCTCAGACTAAACAGGAACCTAGAAATCTGCGCTGCTTATTATAATTATTATTAGCATGTCGCAGGCACCCGGGCTTTCAAAGTGTCTATACTGCGCGGGCTCATGAGTGTATTTCGTTTCTATGTTTCACCCCGCTCCGAATGCAAATACGAAACATGTAACGCAACAACGCATTGAAAAATAGCTTGTATTGTGTCGTTCTATGGTCAAAGCAAAGCCCTGTTTGAAATAACGCTTTCTTCTGCCATTGTTTTGTACCACGCCAGCCTCGGATGTAACAACACAGAAAACGCTACGCAAATGATTCCCCATTTCTTCATCGGCTTCAACGCTAGCCAATAAATACAAGCGTTAGTAAAATTAATTAGCATATTGTAGTATATTGGTCAAAGGTCCCTGTTTGCTGTTGGTTACAAATGTGTACTTCCTGTTACAAGGGAAAAATTGCTTGTTGTCCATTTTCCCAACATACCTTGCCTGGCAAATCCAGACTGATATCTACAAGTTGTATTTTTTCTACAGGTTGGTATCAGTCTGGTCCCCACGTCCTCCGCTGCGTCTCAAACCCGGTCAAACGTGGTCATGCAATCTGACTTGTTTTTTCAGGTTTCATTTATTTTCGTCTCCTCATGGGCAAATTTGGCTCGGAGCAGGGGTCAGTAGCATTAACATAAAGACATGACATGGCAAAAGACAAAAAGAACTGGACAGTACACAACCACTCAGGCTTTACGCTGTGGCGATGTGGTTTTGACTGATTTTCCTGGGAGACATATTTGCATGTATGGGCAAAATATGAAGAGGGTCTTGAATGTGCGGCCGGCTTGGCTGTGCTGACTTTTATTTGGCCCTTTTGTTATTCTGTTATTCTTACATAAAGGAACCTTGTATCTCCTCCCAGACTGCAGGAGCTCATGCTGTGTGTTGAGCACATGAAAGGGATCTGTGATGATCTTCAGAGCCTGTCTCACAGCCGACTGTTCAAACATGGTCTGCGGCCCAGTCAGATTAAACACACCCGTGATGTTAGCTTGACCAGTCTAAGGATCTGCCTTTTACACTTAAGGTCGGGGTTCCAAACCAGCTGACTGTTCCAGAGCTTCACACAGACTCTATAGAAGCTCTGCAGAAGGTCAACATTATATCTGGGCTGGCTCCAAACACAGTGACACGTGTGAAACGAAGGAGCTCATTATCTCACCAGTTCAGTGCTTCACTCATTGATTCTGCAGAAATCCGCCATGTTTTTCATCCCCCTGTGATATTTTTTTCCTCTATTATTTCCGATGCGTGTCCCCAGTTGGCTACTCCACCTGTCAATCACGCCCATTTGAAAACGGGGAGATTCACCAGTGGCCGCACTCACATCTTTGTAAAGCATTGAAGAAGTGCATGTTCTGGATCCCAGGCAACGACGTACCCAAAGTTTGGTCCAACTTTTGTGTATTTGATACTAAAACTGCCTGTCTGAGCATAAACAAAAGGAATGGATGAAGCTCGGTGCGGTGTGGATGCCTCACAATGTACTGTTTTAATGTGTATTCTGTTTTGGAGTTGGCTCTGCTTCTTTTATCAGCCCTGGATTTTTCGGTTACGTTTTGCATCCTGCTGTTCCCATGATTGCCTTGTCACCTGGCAGTGTCTGTACCCAGCCTCAGCTCTCATTAGCACTAGCGTGGACAGGCTGGCATCGCATCTGAAGCATTTTTCTTGTGTTTCTGTTTTTTTGGGGTTTTTTTTTTACATTTTTGAGTCCACAGCCTGCCTTCACACTTCTCCTGCTTTGCTCTTGTTTCTGTACCTCATCCCTTTTTTTTTTCCCTCCACTATATCTCTGCCTACCAGGGTTTTTTAATTAATGGCGAGAAACGATTGTTATCTTATCGTCCGATCTCTGTGCTTTCTATTAACTACACGGGCACGGCGGGGGGGGGCGGGGGGGAAGG
>KN478374.1:23728-39349 GCA_000787095.1 Periophthalmodon schlosseri
GGGGGGGGGGCTGAGGCGAAGGATGGCACCCACCCACCCACCACCGACACGCACAGTCGCGGGCGTTTACAAATTGCTACGTACATAGACAGAGACTTGTGCACACGCTACTCGAAAACAAACAGGCAGGAGGCAGTTGTGTCCACATAGACACTCACCATGATCCTATCTTAATCTCACCACACACACATAAACATCCCAACCGCTCTGATGCTATCTGACGTTGTGATTTAAGAACTGTTGTTTGAGGGTCTCTCCTCCTAAATCCCCTAAATGCCCTGGGAATCCCGCCCCGGTCCAGCCCCGTGCCTATCTCCTCCTCTTCCGTCTCTTCCTCCCCCTCTTCACTCCTGCTTTCAGGCTGAATGAACACTTATGATTGGGGCAGATAAAGAGGAGACCACGCTGAGGCTGGCTTTATCTTTGAGAGGCATGTTTACTCCCCTTGAACACAGTACATTTCACAGATGTTTTGTACGTCAGCTCACTTGATCCGGCACAGATGAGAGTGCCAGTTTTTTGCTGTAAAAAACACACACACACACACACAGCGCTTCTTTTATGTGTCAATTTGAACACTTCTGCCAAGGCACTAAAACGGTGTGTGGGGAGAACTGGGCATGTGCATTTGAATAAAATCTGTCTACGGCACTACTGTGTAATAAATCCATAAATAAATAAATAATACAAGAACGACGACTTAATTCATAATGAACAAACTGTTTATGAAGAATGATTCAGGCTTAGTAACTACTTAATTAAAGAGTTAAGGTTAGACTGTATATATAAATGGACATAGCTAACCTGCTAGCCGCCGCATTCCAAATAGGAAGTGCTCATGGACGCGCTTCCGGTTCCATCAACTCTCAAAGCTCCAATTCACTTTACATTGGAATACTGTCGCCCCTCTCTCTGTAACTGCTGCTGTCAGGCTCGTCATTGTGTCCGTAACTCAAGATATGAACATCACTAAGAGATAAATCAGGCGCCTTCCTTTCCTGAGGTCACTCCTGCTACCGTTAGCAACAGGTTTGATTGACAGCGTTGCTAAGCGCCCGCTCCCCGCTAAACCAGATATGATACTCGCGGTCGGAATTCCAAATATGGAACTCGGCTCCAAATTCGCCGCTATAACTGCTCCGGCCTCGACGAGCTTCATTTGACTGGAGCTGGGACGCTGTGGTGACGTCGCACTCACTTAGTCCACTTCTTTATACAGTCTATGGTTACTAGTTACTAAGCCCTCATTATGAATTAAGTCTTTGTTCATGCTTTATTAAGGCTTTTATTCTATCTATCTATCTATCTGTCTGTCACCGCTTCACTATCACCACAAAATGAAGCTTAAACAAATCATTTAACTTCTGTTCTAATGGAAGACATGGGATGGGATTTTAAAGTTTTCTTCTTCTCACTCCTTTTCGAGCTTAAATAGGAAAAAAAAAGTGTACTGGATACATGTATACTCACTTTTTGTGTTCATTAATCAGCTCGAAATAAATACAAATGAAAAAAACATAATAATTCTGCAATATTTTGGCTGTCTGCTTCTTCCACCTGAGTAAAGCTCCACTGCCGTTTTCACTATTCTACCTACTATCTCTGATTACAATGTCCGACATCATCATATTTGCAAAGCCCGCTGAGCTCGAAGGCAAAATAAATTAAATTCCCGATGATAGCTTGTTGGGATTTTTGCACGCAACAGTGAGCGTGGATCCAGCAACAACAAAATCAATCCTCAAATGCCGCGATCAATGAAAGATGCAAAACTTCAACATAGATTTCTGTCAGTTCACATCGAGAGCGGAGTTCACTGTTGCCTGAGAGAACAGCCGGAGTAACCCAGAGGCAAGTTTTATGCTTGTTATTGGAGAAAGTATTACCGTCACCCACGCTTCCTCACAAGCTGTAATTTCCTCATTTGGGGGACCATAGCAAAACAATTATCAGCAGAGCATAATGCAATAAAGAAGGCCGTTTCCTTGGTATTACAGAATGACAACACATTTATATCACTTTGTCCAGTGCACTCTTAGGACGCTAAATCCTGCTGCTGCAAAGTAGGGACCATAACTCACACCACTCTCTCCCAGACAGAAGGCAGACTGCATCGCTGTGTGGGCAAGTCTTTTCAACAGCGATCAGGCGGCGTATCTATTTACAGACTTTATTGGTTAAAACAAGAAAATTGTGCTTTTTGTAATCGTTTCGTTCGGCAAATTCCTGTTTCTTCGTCTGTGATCACAAAATAAGCGCAATCCCGTTTTTTTTTTTAAGTGAACTACACGAAAATACGATTGATTCTAACACAAAAAGTAGAATTTAAGATGAAAATAGAATGATAAGAACCAAGCCAAGAGCGGGATTGAGCTCGATCAAAACCAGAATGCAGAAATATGTATGTATATGTATATGAATGTAGATGAGGACTTTTCTTTACCTAATGCTTATAAAATGCAAATCAAATCAGTCTAGCAAGTCTTGTTTTGATCAGTCTCATGCATTTGGCAAATGTTCCAATCCACTGCTTGAAAGAAGAACTACCTGCTATAGTTATAATATATATACTACATATATAGTATACAGTTATAATCTAACACCTGTGGATCATTATGTTATAATTTGCACATTTTAAATTGCAATATTAATTTAAAACGACTTCATAAAAGAAACAAGTCCCCCGACTTCTTAGTTAGAAAACTGCGGTGCCCAATGGGAGCTGACGTCAACAAAGAGCCGTGTAGCTGTCGGCGCCCCCTATGGACAGCTGCACATCACACTAGCGAGCAGCGGATTTTTTTCATTTGTAGCAAAATGATTATGTGATGCTGCCGAATCTTACGAGTATCACCCATTAAGAAAATAAAATATGGCTATCTTGAAAATAAAATTGCTCAAACATACATGAATCACTCCAAAAACAACTTTGAGAGAGTAAATGAGAAGGAAACAACTATAACACGGTTAAAATCTCTGAAAAGTCGATTCTGCAGAATAGGTCTGATTTAAAGGCAAATTAGTTTTCTGCAACAATGTAAATACTTTTCCATGCAAATGTTGGCACTTACTGTAATCAGTTTGTATTCAAATATTGATACAAAACTTACATAAATGTCCCTGTTTTTCTTCTGCAGAGAGTTTGGCTGGAGAGACCCAGAGCTGCCGGAGGTGATCCAGATGTTACAACACCAGTTCCCCTCGGTGCAGTCCAACGCCGCCGCCTACCTACAGCACCTCTGCTTCGGAGACAACAAGATCAAAGCGGAGGTTTGTCTGTTCACACATGTTTTAGTCCTGGAGTTATGAAAATACCACATCAAATTCAGGACTGCAGAAAAATGCATATTCAAATTGTGTAAAAATGCAAGAGTGTAAGCTGTCACTGTTATTAAGTTGGATCTGTGATCGCAATAAACTTGTAATAGTCCCTTAGTCAGAGATTTGTTTATCCAAAGCAATTTTGAGAAGTCCCCCTGGAACTTCTTAATAACCCTTTAAATATTTCTTGCAGTTTTAATACAACAATAGCTAAGGCTTGTGTGCTCACTTTCACACATTTTGCCTGGAATTACATGTCCCTGTACTCCCCATATTACCCTTGGAATCAATTTACAGGTCCACGCAGGCGAGGGCATTGATAAATTTGTTTGATGAAATTAATTTCTGCCAGCCAGTCAATAGCCGCTTTTGCAAACCATGCTAATATTATTCGGGTGTGCTCATTCACGCGCAAATGAAAGGAAGCAGGGCAAACACAAATGAACAGCGCCCAAAGCATAATGTCCAAATGTTAATAACTGCAAACGCTTAATAAACAGAAAATTAGAAAAAACACGCGCTTTTTTTTGAAGGCCCGTGAACGTTTCATTGACACGCAGCTAATAACATGTGGTAATAAGCCCTTAGACACTCCTGGCTGATGGAGCGTGCAGGTTTTTGTCTTTTGTTGTGGAAATAATGATCCCAATAACTGGACCAATGGAGAGGAAAAAGCACATACACCAGTCCTTGTTGTCGGCAGCCAAAATATATGCTACTCATTACTACATAGAATAGCCATTATCCGCACAGATCCGCTATGCAAAACAACATCTGACTTCTTGTGGTCATTGTATCCAGCATCGCAACCCAATTAGTAGCTGCACTTTTTGTTATAATGTCACAACTGTATTGAAGATATTGTTTTAAAGTTTGCAGATGGTACATTCCGCTAGGCTTGAAAGTCGGTGTTTGGGAGACGGCATCAAACGATATACTTTTAACGGACGCGTTTCATGATTCACTCTCAAATGTGTTTTATTAATTAAAGGTCCTGTATTGCGCAAAATTGACTTTTGTGAAGTTTAAGCCATGTTAGAAAGTTGTTACTTCCTCAAAAACATACCCAGAGATGTGTTGTGATTCATTCGCACATGTCTGAGTAACGCTTTATTATTAGTTTTTCTACATATCCAAACCTCAAAATGCTCTGTTCCACCTTGTGATGTCATGAAGTGGTAGTTTTCAAGTTCCCAGCTGCTTTTTACCTTTTGTTCAGTAGAGACTGGCAATTCCAGGGCTGAAATCATCCAAATGATTCTGGTGAAGGTGTACGGAGTTCAAAAACACAGTGGAGCACTTCCTGTGTTACCACATGACATCACAAGGTGGAACAGCGTGTTTAAATATGCAGGGTTTGTGTGTTAAACATGTGCGAATGAAACATAGGTCAGAAAATACGGTAATATAGGCCTCTTAAAGTGTTTTGTTCCACTGTGAGCCTTAGGGGAGCGCATTTATATTGACCTAAAGGGGCTGTAGCCGACTCGATCACTCCTGTCGTTAAAACAAAATCATTTTACATGGTTTGCAGTGGTCCAAACTTATTGCTCACTTAATTAACACATTGCTAGCATGCTAATTATACAACGCAATGGGTTTACAAGAGCTTTTTACAACTTTCAGAGACCAGAGTGAGCATCACGCTGCTTTTAACTACACCTAGCATGCTAACAGCGCACCCATGCTACTGTTTGATTCACGGAGGATAAAACTGACTTTAACCCTGGAGAACCCACTGGGTCAAATTTGGCCGCAGTTAATTGCTGCTACCCAAAATGAAAAAAAAAAAAAAAAAAATTTAACTTCAAAAGCCCAGAGTGCCACTTCTGCCCCCTGCATAGAGACACCTAGTGGATGAATATGGAACTAAAATGAGCCAGAGTGGTAGTGATTTTGGCCTTGTGTTCTTGTTTCCATTGGCCAAAGTGTTTGTACATTTGAAATTCAGTTCTAACATGCAACAAATAAAGCAAAAAAGAACATTGCCTCATGTCTCATTGTATTTGTGGTTGACTGATTATTTTCCTAAATTTAAAACAGTTTGCATTGACAGTGTTTGTTATTGTGATTCTTTGAAATGATTCGCCTAAAGCCCAATGGGTCAAATTTGGCCCTGATCCTAAATTAGGGAATAAAGGGTTAAAAATTGAAAAAGGGATATTTCAGTGTTCAGTGAACTTATAGCATATAGTAATTTAATGCATTGTTCATAATTTTCCAAAGAAGAAAAGGGTTCTTGGGTTCTCCAGGGTTAAAATAATTAGCTACAGCTAGCATACAGCAGTTTCTTTTCGACCCTAAGAACTGTTCTCACCACATATCTGCACTGGGGCAAGATGCGTTTTACTTGATTGCATAAAAAATTGATACAGTCGCTTTAAATTGGGCGAGGATTGAACCACCTACCATTCAGTAAGTGGGCAAACACTCCACTTTCAATAATTCAGAAGCAATGTACAGGGATGACAGTAGCTCAGCTGGTAGATTGTTTATCACTGATCCGAAGGTTGGCGGTTCGAATCCCGCTCTCGACGTAAACATCATTGGTTGCGCGGCCAGATCCGCTCACCCACAGGTTGGCGATGCACAAATGAATACTGTTATTGTGTCCTTGGGCAAGACACTTAACCCACATCGCCCCCCAGTGTCTGCGAACACAGGTGTATGAACGTGTGTGTGTGTGAATGGGTGAGTGGTTCCTTGATGTAAAGCTTAGGAGGTGGTAAAGCGCTGTATAAAAATGTACTTTTCTTCGACTGAAACCTTCTACGACGCCCTGCCTCCAAATCCAGTTAAATTGAATCATTTTAAGACGGTACCTGCTGCTAACGGTCACAGTAACACCCCAATTAATCCTTAAGCAGATTTTAATTTGCTCTAAATCCCTTTAAATGAAGATGGAGAATATGTGTGGATTCATAATGTGATGTAGGTGTAATTAATCTGCAGAATGTCATTTACTTCTCATCTCTATTTGTTCTCAGTCTTGAGGAAAGGTTATTCAGCTTAAACTGAATAAGAAAGTTGCGCTGCCGAAACGCTAAACATTTGCTCTGTGAAGCGTATTTCCTGTACCGACTGATGTGTGTATGTAAAAGTTTGGGTTTTTAATGTTGATTAAACCTCTGGAGATTCTCAGCAGTTTCTTCAAGGTTTTAGCAAAGCTTTCAACACGTGTCAGAGTGGGTGAATGAATGTTTGTGTGGCGCCTTCTGTTCTATTACTGAGATCGTCTTTAATGTCGTCATTTCAAACAGCTAGAGCAGTGAAGTGGTTATGAAGATGTGCAAAGTTTGACTCCTCATCCCAGGGCAGCTTTGGGGAATGGAACTGGAAATGTATTTTTAGGGTAATTAAACACCACTGTCGTATTAAGTGACAAGTAAACCCCGAATTTAAAATAAAAATATAAAATAACATGCAAATAATGTAAATCATAAGGAATTCATGATTAGGGCGTGTGTTTTAAAGCGCCCGTATTACACTATTTTCTGATCTATGTTCTAATGTTGTTTCCTCGTCACAAACATCCCGGAGTTGTGTTTTTTTGGGGGGTTTTTTCACACGTTTAACACACAAACCCTGCATTTTTAGGCTGAGTTCTTCTCTCAAACAGAAAACACTCAATTCCACCTTGTGATGTCACGTGGTAAAACAGGAAGTGCTCCGCTGTGTGTTTTTTTTAAACTTCATACACTGTCACTGGAATCATTTAGATGATTTCACCCCTGGAATTGCCAGTCTCTACTTGAAAACTACCGCTTCGTGACGTCACAAGGTGGAACAGAGCATTTTGAGGTTTGGAGATGTGGACAGACTAATAATAAAGTGTTACTCAGACATGTTTGATGAGGAAACAACATTATAACATGGCTCAAAGCTCACAAAGGTCTAGCGTTCTTTAACACTTGTGTGGTATGACAACTATACACATAATATTGTGAAAACACTGCAAAGTGGATTTGAAATGCGCCGTTGCTGGAGGTCACATAGTTTAGTCTGTCTCAAAGTCGTTCCATTTAAACGCTCTGGTATGTCATTTTTCTTTTACGTGTGACGATCTTGGCGGGGCAACAGCGAAAGCAAAGAACCACGCAAGGCTTTCTGTAGAAAAACATTCAATGTATTGTCCAATCAAATACAAATTAATCCGCCGATGTTACTCAGTGTGGTTCTAAAGTATATTGTGAAGATGTGGATGTGAGTCATTCATTCTTTAGCTACTATTATGTGTATGGCTTTAATAGTAAGTATATTATAATGTATATATATGACGCAAAATTGACTCTTGTGAGCTTTAAGTCATGTTATAATGATGTCACCTCCTCAAAAACACACCTGGAGTTGTGTTTTGTTTCATTCACACCTGTTCGAGTAACTTTATTATTAGTCTGTCTACATCTCCAAAGCTCAAAATGCTCTGTTCCACCTTGTGATGTCATGTTAACAGCTACTTTTACTCTTTGTTCAGTAGAGATTGGCAACTCCAGGGCTGAAATCGTCCGAATGATTCTAGTGAAGAGTTGAAAAACACAGTGGAGAACTTCCCGTGTTACCACATGACACAAACGAACATGTACACACACAAACGCACACAAATGCACACGCACAGACACACACACAGGCACACACACAAACACACGTACACAAACGGACACACACACAAACAGTCACACAAACGCACTCAAAAACACGCGCACACAAACACACTCACTAAACTTCAGTCATCAGTGATTCATTTTGGGCAGAAGTCTTGTCGATATCCATTTATCCACTATTCTGCTTGAGTGGAGAGAAGAGCGCCCCCAATCTCCTGCTCCCCCTCCTCCTCCTGCCGCCCTCCTCCTCCTGCCCCTCCTTCCTCCTCCTTCTCCTGCCCTTCCCTCCTCATCCTCCTCCTCCTGCCCCCCCTCCTCCTTCCCCTCCTCCTCCTGCCCTTCCTCCTCTTCCTCCTCCTCCTGCCGCTCCCTCCGCCACCTCCTCCTGCTTCCCTCCCCCTCCTCCTCCTCCTGCCTCCCCCTTCTCCTGCCCCTGCTCCTCCTGCCCCCTCCTCCTCCTCGTCCCATCACGATCCAGACACTCTTTAACTACACACATTTATCCTCTAATACTTTCAATTAGTGTCCCACCGCATCAGCAAAACATTGTAACAAATATATTCAATACCATTAGAACGAAGTCACTGTCCGTTCTGAATGACCTCATTAGCATAATATCATATACTGTGGAGTCAGTTGGGCCCATTTAGCATCGAAGGCACTTGATGATTACAGAAATGTGTGTGAAATTATATTTCCAACTTTGGATACTTCACTCAGTTTATTACTATATGAAGTGTTTAATAGCAAAAACAGATATCACGTAGCCAAAAAGTGTTTCTGAAGTCTTTTTGTTCTTATCTTCTACAGATATTAGCCATGACAATAATGTAAAGTGGATTTTATGAAGAAGAGATGGAGTAATGGTTTGACAGCAGTGAAACAGATTTGGCTTTTGAAAATATCACTGTACTGAGAGTGAACTACAAGCCTCCAAGTGCCACTTATCTGTTGTCGCAAATGAACTCTTCATTTAATTACTGTTTAGAAGTAACTTATGAACATCCTGCGCAAACTCTACATATTTAGTCTGAGTTTTTCTCTCGAACAGAAAACGCTCTGCTCCACCTTGTGATGTCATGTGGTAAACTCCACACACCTTCACTAGAATCACTTGGATCATTTCAGCCCTGGAATTGGCTATTTCTACCGAACAAAAGGTAAAAGGAGCTTGAAAACTACCGCTTCATGACATCACAATGTGGAACAGAGCCTTTTGAGCTTTGGAGATGTAGACAGACTAATAATAAAGTGTTACTCAGACATGTGTGAATGAAACAAAACACAACTCCAGGTGTGTTTTTGAGGAGGTAACGACATTATAACATGGCTTAACGCGTCACTTTTGCGTAATATAGGCCCTTTAAATGACTTTAGTCTGTACCGCATTTTTTAACAGTTGTGTGGTTTGACAACTATACACAAGATTATAAAAACTTGGCAAAGCGAACTTGAAATGTGCCATTGCTGGAGGTCACATAGTTTAGTCTTTCTCAAAATTGTGCTTTGACAGCAGTAAAATACACTTGGCTTTTGGAAATATTTCTATACTAAGGGTAAACTACAAGCCTCCGATGACTTTTTCAAATGGCTCTTATCTGTTTTTGCAAATGAACTCTTCATTTACTGTTTAGAAGAAACTTTTCAACGTTTGAAAGTGCTTTTGCCATATATTGGGTTATTGCTGTTAATTACACACTACTGCTGCTCATCAGATTTAATACGTTCTCCTCTTTCATTTTGTGTTGGTTCATTTCAGATTCTGTTAGATGGACACTTACGAAAACCAAAGTTAACACATCAAAGTCAGTTTTAAAACTCATTATAAATATATCTATACTTCTACTTTCACAGGTATTGAAGTAACATTGCAGTAAAGTTGTTTTTTTTCTATTTAATTTACTTTTCAGCCCCATAAATAATCTAAAACGGCCAGCTTTTCAGATTGCTATCACCCACCAAAGCATTTTTTCGTATTTTTCTATTGTTTGAACTGCACCGGTGGTAATTATATTTCGTGTTGAATGCATAGTGTCTAGACTCCCTCGCCTCCTGGCTTCCTTCCTTGTGTAACCTTTGGAGCGCAGGCCCGGTTTAATGCGTACTTTGGCTCACTGGTTCAGAGCAGAGGAATTTATGGCTGGTTTGTAACAAGTTATTTATCCACCCATTGGCTTCCTCCCACTTTTCTGTCAGTTTGTCTTAAAGGGATGTCTGTAAAGTGCGGCGTAACCTTTGAGACGTCTCTGTCACTGTTCATGTGTCAGGGCTCAACAGTTGTGGGGACAAAAATGTTTTAAGGCGCCCGTCCTTTGTGCTGTTGGGGGCTGCTTGTGTGAAGTATAACAGACAACGTTACACGCTGTTTTTCCCTAACAAGTCGCGTGGCTTATTATGAATATAAAGACGAACTAATGGCCAAAACAGCGCTGCAAATGTCATCGGGGTTTTGAATCATCTTTTTGAGAGCGTAGTACGTCAGATGACCCTTTTCCTTGTGTAAATTTGGCAAAATGTCACTTGCGTTCTTTATATTTGAACCTGCAGAAAATTCAACTACACTTCGCAAACACCTTTTATGCATTTGCGTTGGGTGCTCTTTCATGACTTTTATCTGCCTTTAAACGCTGTTGCAGAATTAGCCCAACAGTATTAGGTAAGCATAGGTTAATGTCCTGTCTGACCTAGTTTGAAATACTCCAGAGGAAAATGTTAGCATAGGCCAGGAACTCAATTAGCCCAAGGTTGAGAGGCTTTAAAATGCAGTTAGCCTTCACTGAGCTAAGTGCTAGGTACAAATGGGAGCGCGCTGTGGCCTGTACAACAATGCTATAAACATATGTTGTATTAGTAATTAAACTGGGTCCATTGCTGGGTTTTATTTTGATTTGTGCGCATATTTTGTAAAGTGCAATTTTGGAAACTTTCTGCATGCCTACGTACTACATTTATTCAGAGCTGCGAGAAAATTCGTTCCGTTGCTGTTAATACTATAGACTGATATTACTATTATTATCAAAAACCCATCACTGTCCACTCTATGAAAAAGAGTCAGAAGAGAACAACACTGTGTCAAATGTATTTATAAGGGACTATGACGATAAACTGACTCAATATCTCGCTTGTTTGTTGAACTTTGGGAACTTTTAATACAAGATCTCGTGATTGTATGAGTCTAAAAACTGACTGCACTAGAACTGAAATGGGAAAAAAAAAAAGCCTTTGGTTATTTTGCTTCCCGAAAATGGAACACCGTTCAAGGACATGCAAAACTGGATAGATTGGTGCCACAAATGCGCCTTAATAATCTGGTGATAAACGTTATAATCGCACCTGCTCCTGTTTTTAATGTTTTAAGTGGACCTATGTACTTACTTGCACATGTACTTGTGCTCTCCCTGTATAAATAAAATAAAGGTAAATTATCTGTTTTGAATTAGAATGGATTGGATTTGAATTGGCCCACTATTTCAAACAGCTGGTTGGTGTGTTTTTATTGTATTTCTTTATATTTGGTCACATTTTTAACTCCCGTGTTATTTAAAGATGCTCTGTGTAACTTTTTTACCTATTTGTCTCTATGAATATGCTATTGCTTTGCCTGGAATGTTCCGCAGTATGTCATTAAACAGACAAATAGACAAAGTGATGGCTGCCAGACCAAGTTACAGGTCAGGTCTGTGGAGAGGTCTCGCAGTAAGATTTTTTTTTTCAGAGCAAACAATTAAATGCAAGATGGATAAGTTTAATGCCATACCGTAGAACATTCCAGAAACATTCCAATTCAAGTTACACAGGTTTGTATTTGGAAGTAATAGTGGTCTTAAAATGTTCATATTAACCCACTCTACATGATCCTGTTGTTGTTGGGTTTTTTTTTTCGTTATCGTGTCCCTAACTCAAGATATGAACATTAATAACAGACAAATCAGGCGCCTTGAAGCGTTGGCAGCAGGTTTGATTGACAGTGTTGCTAAACTAAGAATGGTGCATTATCTTCAACAGCCTCGCTCTGGATTGGCTCTTTGGTTGCTATGATACTCGCGGTCGGAATTCCTAATACGCAACTTGACTCCAAATCGGCCCCTTTAACCGCTCCGGCCCCGATGAGCTTCATTTGGCTGGAGCCGAACGCCACGGGTGACGTCGCGCTCGCTTAGTCCACTTCTTTATACAGTTTATGATACTAACCACGTCTGATAATAAACCTTTTACTATGCGGCGCGTAATCCTCCGAGACACTGCCCCCTGCTGCTGATCACTGTTGGCATCCCATATGTCCTGAATCATACTCTGTTAGGCTGCAGGTGTGTGTCACCCATGTCCCATCGCTAGATTTTTTTTTCTTTACACCTGCAACACCTCCTATTCCCACAATCCCAGCTGTCACCGCTGCTAACTGTTACCACAGCAATGCTCCTGTCGCCATGGGTTACCGAAAGCCAGGGCCAGCGGAGAACAGCGGGAGACACAGACAAATCAATCCGCACTTCTAATCTTCTTTTACATGCAATACAGGGATAGAGGTTGTGCCGAGACTCGCAGGTGCCGCGCACGGCAAAGTAAGCGCCATGGTTTTTATGGAGGGATAGATTAAGTGTGACACAAGCATAAAGAGGCAGAGAAAGGAGGAGGCGGAGGAGTGGGAGGAGAGGGGCGAGGGGTGAAGACAGCGGGACGCCACAAATCAGGTTGGCCGGAAAATGTGCCGGCCAATGGTGCAAGGTTAGTTTGCTGTTGGCTGCATCCTTTAATCCGTTTTAATTGAATAGATAAGCAAAGTCATTTTGCTCGATAAACTCCTGCTGCGTCATCAAAAACCTCCGCCCGCTCTCTGCCCTCCAACACTTTCTCATGTTCTTTTAAAAATAATTATTTTTCTTAACCTTGGTTTTATCAGGCGCAAAAAATAAAAGCTGTTTTTACTTCAAAATAATTGTAAATTTAAGGTAAACAATTACAACTTTATCTAATTTCAAAATATTCCATCGCTTTGGCAATATTAATACAAGAACTGCCTAAGGTGCACTGTGGAACTTTTCTGGTCCAGGGTCCAACACCTGCTTGTCTCCATGGAAATGTTAATGGTTTTTCTGTAATGTTACACGGTATGACATTAATTAATCACATTATCATGCACCAAACAGGTGGTGCAACCAGGCTGAGTTACAAGCCATATCTGTGGAAAGGTGACCCCACTCACCATGAGATGACGTCACAACTTTCTAAAGGCCAATCATATTTAATACAGATGGAGGAAAGTAAAATTAATATTGTTAAATGCAGGTTTTTGTTGTTCTATAACAGGATTTAGAGCCCAGTCACCAGTAGAAATGACCAGGTTCAATATTCGTGAATGAACTTTTTAGATATTTCAACAAAAAGTACAGTAAAAGTGTAATCAATAGGGAAAACTGCCTCTTGCCCCCCCGTCTGGCAGTATGATGTCGTTGCGTTTTAGAATCTGAAAAACCCCATTACAAACAACTGCAGTGGAATAAATAAAAAAGAGAAGTTTAACACCATACTGTGAAACATTTGCGGTAAAATCGACACGGAGGCGAAGCAGGCAGCGGAAAAGTGCTGAAATAAAAGAAAAAAGACGAATCTGAAACTATGTACCATTCATATCATTTATTTATAGCGTTCCAATACACAACACAGCCACTTTAAAGAACCAAGTGAGTCCCTCTGTTTGCTTTCTGCTCTTGGTTGTGGCAGATGTGTGAGCTTTACACCAGAGACTGTACAATGAGTTTTGGATAAGTCATATTTTTTGTTCCAGCGAGAACTTCTGTCCATCTGGTGCTGGCGAGTTTAGCAAACATTGAAGATATTTGCTCGTCCTTGATTTCCCAGGTCTGTAGGAGGACATACAGGAAGAGAGAAAAGGCTTGGCTTTCAAGGTCTCTGATTACGCACTTCAGAGTTTGATTAAATAAGAGTTTTTTTTTCCAACTTTAGCGCTCTCTCAAACACACTGGTCGCTGCTAGTGGTAGTCGGTAGTAACAAAAATTATAATATGTGTTATTTGCACTAAAAATATTCAGACAATGCATCGGGAATGTAATTAAAATGCTTGTTAATGTCTTAGTTGAGGTTAAAGGCAAGGCAAGTTTATTGTATAGCACAATTTGTACATAAAGTAATTCAAAGTGCTTTACAGAATAAGAAAGAAAGTCATTAACATCACTATATATAAAAATTAAAGTCTCTACAAATATAAAATTAACCACAAAAGTGAAGAAATACACTTTATACCCTTGTTTGGAAGATTACTTACTAGATGTTTCTTTTTAGGCTAACTCCAGGCTAACACTGTAGCCTCTGATGAACTTTTTTAGGAGCTCAGCCTGAGAATTTAGGGGACACATGCTATAAATTGATAAAATTGTATTTCTAGTTAATATTATAGATGTAATTTATACGCTTTGTAATGTAACCAGCTCATAGATGTTTAAAGCGGATAGTTTTAGTTTTGAGCTGGAGGCAAAACTCTAAAGTCATCTGTACAACGCATCTGGCTTGAGAATAAATTCCTATTGTGTAAATACTAGTTTACTATAGAACTGAATAAGAATAGTCAAAATTTCTCTTATTGCCCCCACTAATTATTCATATGTAGTGTCATTTAAATGTAGTATGAGCAGGGGCGGTGCCAGACATTTTTGGTTGGGGGAGCTATGGGGGTGCTAAGGTCTTCAATGTGGGTGCTCACTTAATTTATTAATTCATTTAGAGCCGTAAATGTTGTTTGAACTCTGTAGTGATTTATCTAAGCTAATAAGGAATTATTTTTTTTATTGTATGTCCTATGAAAATCAGGCCAACATTTTTGGGGGAGCTGTGGGGGGGCCTTGACCATTCTAGGGGAGGCTAGTGCCCCCTCAGTCCCCCCCTGGCGCCGCCCCTGAATCTGTGTAACAGCATATTCTCTACTCCTCCTTCATCTTAAAACGCAGAGGCTGTAATGAAGAGCAATACATCTGTCAACATGCAGTCAGTACCTCATGCTAACACACTTAGCTCCTGAAATTACAGCCCCTATTTAAAAAAAAAAAAAAAAATGCTGGTTGCTTGGAAAAATACTCACACAGATGCCAAAAATAGAGGCAAAAGGCGAGTATTTGGTCAGAATCTGGAGCCCTGGGTAATTTTACTAAGGTAGTTTTACTTATAGACGATATACTTACTATTCTAATTTTGCACATCTTCAGAACAACAATAGTGATCTACAGTTCGTGTTCGATATATCTCCCTCCTCTAGTTGCTGCCATATGAACGGACCCCTACAGCGCTTAGCCCGTTTTAGCGTTTAGCGGCGCACCCCGTGGATCGGACGGCACACATGCTGCTGTAAGTCGCCAGCCGCCCTGAGAACAATGCAGATCCCTGTGGTGTAACCAGGGAAAGACACAGCCCAGTGTGTAGGACACTAAAGGGGAAGTATTTACATGTAACACAAAAGGAGGGAGGTTTTAGATGTTACACCACTGGGCTCTAATTGTGATGCTGACTGTGCTAAGCTAACCGTCATGTACTGTTATGAATTGGCCAGTTTCTTTGGACTCACTGTTTGTAATGGCATTTAACAAGTATTGGCATCTGGTGATATGAAACTGATGTGAAAACAAAATACATGTGTCACTAAGTTGCAACAGAACATATTGGTTGGAAAAAATAATAATAATAATAATA
>JACM01058914.1:0-13170 GCA_000787095.1 Periophthalmodon schlosseri
TTGATTGCACACTAAATAAACATTATAGCTTTAAGCACTCAAATGTAATGTAATTAATTGAGTTCACATAATGGTTATTTATCTTAATTTTGATTGCATGCTTCCTATTCTACTGTTGTTCTTGAACGTTGTGTTGCAACATAATGGTAATTCAATGTAATATATTTTCCCTGTAGGGGAACAAATTGGATTTATCTTATAAAAAAAACAACAAAACAACAACCTGAACTCTGGCGGATGACACAAAACATTACATTTATATCAAAATTGTTAAAAAATGGCAAAAATATTTTCAAATAAACAGCCTCAGTATACAGAACTCCCTTAGATTGAACTTCATAAATTATGATATTTTGAAAATATTTTTGTACAAATTGTGTTTTAGAGAGGACCTGTTTTGTCCTGACGGAATTACCAATATATATTCATCCCCTGCAAAGCAGTGCAATTTTCATGAAACAAGCAGGTTGCGGACCTTTCACTAGAAAAGTCTTTCAAAAACAATAAAGCTCTTCAAAGGTAATGAAAGAATACAAATTGTTGTGATGTTTAATGATGTTTTATAATTACATTTTCTATTTTTTAGATCTTGCCTCCAACAAATGTTTTTTCAAATATTTCCAATATTGAGACCAATCAATCATGCATTAGATCACTGTGAGCAGTAAGTCATTTCTTTCATGAAGGAATGTTTTCACAGTATTTGCTCTTATCTGACACACTGAGTTCAGGCTGAGGGTGAGAAATCATTGGAACATATGAGTCGAATAAATGTGTTATCTTATCACACACATGCCATTATCTAAGAAATGAAGGTTGTTAACATATCTGCCACAACTTTAATGTAACAAATACAGGTTAATAGTGTAGGCCAGATTCTACAACACGCCTTCATCTTCCTGAGCCTATTCTATTCACTTTGCCCTGATATGAGTGAACCCAAAAAAACCCATGATAAAATAACATCACTCCATTTTACAATTTACCAACATAGTTTCCCCCAGGAGCAAGTTTTTCAAGATGGCCCCCAAATTTTACCTTTTATGTTATGATTTGTAACTGATTATCTGATCTAGGGTTTATCCCAACTGAATTGTGCATGTAGTAGGGCTTCAACAGGCATGTCTTGAATGTAAAATGTAAAATCAACATTCTAAATATAAATAGTTAACGACTGTAGTTCATTTTTGGATCTTGTTTTGGTCAGTGCACTCTTGTGTGTTGTCTTGGCCACTACACTACACTTGGCCACTAGTTCTTACAAGATGCTCACTTCACTGCGCAACACCATCATAATAAATGATTCATGGCCCTTGGGGTGCTGTTGTTGTGTGAATGCAGAGATCTGATTTCTGTGGTTTTTCAGGATCTTGTTGTCGTATGAATCTCTTCCTGAGAAACGGTCATTCTCAGGTCACTCAAACTGTCTGCCACTTTGGGGGTGTGAATGACGAAAGCTTATCCCAGCTACTAGGCCTTGATTGGTGCATATGGGACAAAGGACAATGGCAGATTCACTCCCAGGAACAGACTGTGGACAAATTTTAGATATCATCTATTTTATATGCTATTACTAAACTGTATTCAAAGTAATACATTGAAACATAAAAATTAAACCTCATTTAGGCATTAAGATGTATGCTGGTCTAACCAAAGAGAGCACCAAACAACTCAACAATCTCTTCATTAAAGGTACACTATGTAACTTTTCGGTGGAGGGTCTGCCAGTTTAAGGTCTCCATAAAAATGTTATTGCTTTGCTTGAAATGTTGCATAGTGTGTATTTAAAATAAACTGATCTACCTCTGTTAACTGTATACACAAACACCTGTAATTGAATAAATGAGATAGGCTTAATGCCATACTGGTAACTTTCCTATGCAGACAAGCAGGTAGTCCAGAAAAGTTACATAGTTTAGCTTTAATAGTAATTTTCATAATATGATTCTAAAACACCTCATTTCAACACAAACTTCCACAGTGTGACTAAACTGATCACTGTCCTTGTCGACCAGCTCCACCCTTCACGGCCCAGCACCACCCCCCCCCCTGCACACCTCCCACCCCCCGTGCACACTTCCCGCACCCTCCTCCTCCCTTGCTCCTAGCCCCACCCTCACGGCCCAGCCCCCCCCCCCCCCATGCACACCTCCCACCCCCCGTGCACACTTCCCGCACCCTCCTCCTCCCTTGCTCCTCTTCTTCTTTGCTCTGGTTCAGCGATGCAGGTGGAGAGGCCTGACCTAAAATCTAGGGTGATGAATGACTGTAGTGGTGCTGACGTAAGCAGTCCACTGTGAATGTGTCTGTGCCTCAGTCGAAGCTGTTCACTCACCTGTTCATTACAGGCCTTCTGTCTGGGGGTTACGCATGCAATGTTTAAGATGAATCACTATAGGCATTAATAGGTGATAATTATACATGCATTCATTACAATAATTGGCTATGGGAATTCACATATTGGCTGTGGTTGTGGATTTGCATATTTTATAAATTTGAATAAGTCAGTCATTATATTTCTTTCTATAAAATGTATTCAATGCAGTGCATTTGTGCCCATTGCAATCCTGGTAATGGTGCAATGGAGGACATCTGCCATAAAATCATTTTGTGTACAATTAATTTCTTATTTCTTATTTTTATTTAAGGGTCAGCAAATATTAATGAACATTTAAAAATGTAAATATGTAAAGATTTTAGCCAATGCGCTAATTTCCATCCTCAGTCCCTGGGCAGGTTGATGTCAAACAGTCTACAGGACAGGGAAAAGTACAGCACACTCGCTATACACACAACACAATCACTATACATACAACACACTCACTATACACACAACACACTCACTATACATACAATTATAGAACAGTTCATTTGAAGTTCAAAGTTCAAAGTTAAACCAATTTCTGCTGTGGTGATCATGAAACACAATTTCACCCATTTCATTATTTATTTTTTATAATTTGACATTGTATTAATTTGACTTGAGTTAAAATATGTGCCATCTTATGGGCCTAGATTTCATTTCACTCTTACACATTGTTATAAACAATGTAACACTGTAATTTGAATTTGTGGGTCACTAAAGGCATGTGCTTCCAATAAGACTATAATCATATCCATTTCCTAATATGTTCATATCATTGTACCCCATATGTCTCCACAGTGCAATCTAAAACAAAAACACATGCTGCCCTAATTGGAGTCATTTCCATATTGTACTGTACGCGTCTTTAAAAGTCCTTTGTTCACTGACTACTTCCACTGAACGGAGCTTGGGGGCACCAAAAGTCTGCTCTCGGATCTCCTTTGCTCCCTACTGTATTTCGCACAGCTACCCTCTCCTCCTCTCCCCCCTCTTTTGTGTAGCTCCCCGAATAAATTAACCAACCGGCTTGTGTGCGCGCGCGTGTGAGGACAGAAGGAGGGAGGAGTGAGGAGAAGGGGAGGGCGTAGGGAGCGACGGGGGCTGGGCCTGTGGCGGGGGAGTCGGCTTTCACTCGGTGTGTGAGCGGCACGGTGCCCTGGAGCGGCTGCGTCTAGTAGTATTCACACCGCGTCTCTGTGGTGATGCTGAGGGAAGGAAAAACGCATCGGAGATACGAGGGAGATACGAGCCGGTTCAAACGTCTTTTACGCTCTTACTTCATTTGAAAGCATTGGAAAAGAACACGTCCCCGTCTTGCGCTCACCTGACAAAGCCAAACTGAGGATACCCTGAATTTACTGGAGGTGCAATTTGCCGGTTTTTGTAATAGGCGTGTGGATCTTACGTAAAAACATAAACGTCAACTTCATTTGGTCAGTTTCATTCATCACGTCGTGTCCAGGAGATTTGGGTGACTTGCATTGGAGACTCGTATGCAGACTCGTTTGCATGCTAATCAGGTTTTGGAGCAGAAGAAGGGGATATCCATAACGCACACCCCAAGCAGTAGAGTGGCTCCAATGCATGTAAGTGACAGCTCTCTTTCTTCTCTCTATCGATGCATTCCCGTTACAAGCGCAAATGAAGCTCATGAATGATGATCAATAGAAATGAGCACGCGTTATGTTATGTGTCGAGTCTGTTTTATCATTCAGGAAATAGTGGGGTGCACCATGTTATCTACAGGCAGGCTGTGTGATGTGGGGGACCATGGCAGACTGTAGTAAAGCGCCATCAATGGAGCGTGCTGATGCAGGAGACTCGTATTGATCACGTATAGGGACGCTAGTGTGATGCCTGATTAAAATGTATGTGCTTGATTTGCTAGTCTAATGGGATAGGCTATAGGCGTAGATACTTCATAGAGCTCCAACTGTAGTGCTAAAGATGCCTAAGACGTCTGTGGATTGGCTATCCTTATAAAATCATGGCACTTCAAAGTTTACATAGCAAGGCCTGAAACAAAGCTTTAGTTTTATTCGTTCTATTTTTCTTATTGCCACTTACTCAGTGTCAAAATATATGCAACTATAGGCCTATGTTAGGTTTCATTTTATACCGTACTAGTTGGTTAATTATTTGAAAGTATTTATTATTGTTTTTGAGTGAATATGTTTGGTATAAGTCCAGGCCTTAAATATGTGTCTGACTTACCAGTGCTCTGTTAGAATGGAAGAAGCTACTTGGAAAAAACAAAAAATAAAACAAAAAAAAAAACAAAACATAAACTTTTTGTCTGGTTTACAGAAGAATTCAATTCATTAAAAACCTTTTTTTTTGCAATGAAAACCTACCTGAACAAGGATAACACTTACATATACTTCACCTATATTTTACTCCGACTGACCACCATTGAGATTGCGTTTTCATCCACTGCGGGCAGTTTACATTCACTGCTGCTTTCATGGAGGGAGGAACTCTGAGTTGCCATGTATTGTAGATGTCTATCATTATGAAAGCCAAGAAAGCCTTGTGATATAGCATTGTAAGTATAGATGCCAAAAGCGATTTTAGATTGTTTGATGATGCAGCAAATCAAACCTGACACATCCATATTTATAGTCCCCACTTTTGCCTGTATCTGTTTACATGGCCAAAAGTTAAAATGGGAACCCAACGGCATATTTAACCATCTGACCACAACAGTTATTCTAGTGCTATCTGGTGTCTATACTGGCGACCACAGCTCCTGGTTTTGTGCTGTCAGGAGGGATACAGTGATACAGGGCTTATTATTGCGCTCTCCACTTTCATGGTCCAATGTGGTCCAGTTGTTCCGCACTGTGAGGAGTTTCTTTAGAGCGATGGGGCGAGCTGCAGGATCGCTTAAACTGTGAACAGATGCAGAAGGTTTTGGTACAATTACAGCCAGGGGGAGCTGATGTTTCCACAATAGCTATGAATTGATATATAACATTATGCATTAAAATGAAATAGTTCAACACCAAATAATAAACAACATGCAAGTACAAGGGAACGTTTATAATTTTCTGCTACCAATCCTATCTTACAATGGAATGGGAAAGGGCCACAGTTGCTCAGTAGGGGCAACAGTTGCCCAGAAGGTAGAGTGCTTGTCCACTGATCCAAAGGTTGGTGGTTCAAATCCCGCTCTTGACATAAACATCATTTGTAGAGCAGTCAGATCCACTGAGCCACAGGTTGGCGGTGCAATTCTAGCTCACACAGATGAAAGCTGTTGTTGTGTCCTTGGGCAAGACTCTTAACCCACCTTGCCCCCAGTGTTTGCGTACACTGGTGTATGAATGGGTGAGTGGTTCCTTGATGTAAAGCGCCTTGAGTACCTTGAAGGTGGAAAAAAACTGTATAAAAATATGACCATCGACCATTTTACCAAAGATATATTGTCCAAATTCCAAAGTATCTCCTTATAGAGAGAGCAAATGCTCTACTATTGAGTCACATGTTCAACACCAAGTCAGTCAATTGAAGGCAGTCTAGGAGCAATTACCTCCAACAAGTTTGAACATATCTATAGTGAGTGGGATCTATGCAAAAAGTTGAACATAAAGTTGACACTGAGAACAATAAATAGGAGCTTGAATGACCGTAAGAGATGATATGGGGAACAGCTCATTTTGAATACATTGAGATGGTTGGAGAAAAATATTTTCAGGATTTATGCAAGGATTTGGGATGCAAAGTAAAACCAGGGCCAGTTGTATATGGAATGAGATTTTCAACCAAATAGCCAAGAAAAAGTTTACAATACAAAGTAATGCAATCGTTGAACAGCATGCCAAAATTCCCATGATCAACTCAATGTAAAGCCTTTTTTGTTTACCTCACTCGATCTTGTTTGTTAAAATGGTTCCAACATCCAGCGCCAGGGTGTTTCTGTTCGGGCCATACTCCAAAAATATTCCTCCTCACTGCTGCAGGAGGAGCCCCAATTAACATTTTTTCCTGGATAAAGCTTATCTTGTGTCACATGTCCCCACTCGGACCCCCATCGCCTGTATTGTATATTGGATTATTGCAGGTTTTGGCTTGGCTTCTGCATCTCATTTGATTTCTAAATCCATGCATTTGTGACTACAAGGACTCACTCTGGCATGCAAGCAAATATTTTTTGAACTGCTTGAAGCTTTCATCAGTTGGGTCTATGTGGAAGATTATATCCCGGTTTGTAGTCTTAGGGGATATTTTCTGTTTATTGAAAGGGTTCGTACTGTAGGGGATGTACAAGCCTGTCTGCTAATCTCATGCAATCTCAAGTTTACTTTATACCACTGATATATACAGTGTAATCAAAGTGCACATTTGCCACCCACATTGACCCGGGATGCTGTGAGCTGGGTCCATTGTTGTGCTCCCTGCGGTCGTCACAAAAACCACATCTGAAAATAATCCTTGTAAAATCTGCTAACATGGCCCAGGGGATCATCGCTGTAGCTATAAATGAAACGATTGTGTTGCTAATGCTAGATATACTATGGTAAGGTCTGGAAATGCACATGTTTGGTATTGTTTCCATAGCATAAAGGTAATGTAAAAATAGGCTACGATTATGGCTAATTATTAATGCCATAATTAGGGGTGGCAGAAGCTCAGTTGGAGTGGTTGTCCTCTGATCCAAAGGTTGGTGGTGTGATTCCAGCTCCCACAGATTAATGGAATGGATTCAAGTGCAGTACAAATTAAAAGTAAGTAATCTGCAAAAAGCCAGGGTAATGTCCAGATGGATACAGCAGGAAGGGCATCTGGTGTGAAAAATATATAAAAAAAATATCACTGCCTGCTATAGATCTAGGTGTTAAAGTAAAGACAATACTTGTAGTAATCATTGGTTGTTCTAGTAAAAGGTATGTAGTAGTTTTCTTCTGGTTTAAACATGGGACATTCCACTACATACACATCTATGCTTCTCTACATATATACTAATATACATTTCAAAACTAAATTACTAAAAGTCTAAAAAGAAAGTACTTGAGTAAAAGTAATGAGGTAACCCAGAACCGCTACCACTGTAAAGCAAATCTGTATTCTTATCACAATGAATTCACAATGGCTCATGTTCCCACAGCTTTAAATGGGTAGCAGATGACAACAAAAAACTAAAGCTACTGGAACATAAATACAACTGTTTTCCTCCTGTGTGACTCCACAAGTAGCAAGTGGAAATATTTACTTTCTGTCCACATTTCTGATTCCTGGGGTCTTGTGTTGGTGTAATTTACCCCTCGGACCACCATCCTCGATTGAACCCAAACTCAATATCGAATGGAGTTTGTGCAATTTCCATCACTATGCAACCTCTGACCAGCAGCCTTGATTTCCTAAAAATCCATTCAACCATTCACTAAAATGCCAAATTTATTATTACCTTTAGTGTAATAAAAAACACAAATTAAGATTCTCCATTGATAAAGAAACTACCATTGAAGATTGCTTTGCATTTCATTAACCGTGTGCTTGGGGGGATCTTGTGGCAATGGCTGCTACAATCTTGTCTGCCATGCTGCTGATAATAATCGTGAAATTTAATTAGAGTTTGTACAATGTGAGTGGGTGCAAGCATGGGGGAACCTTTGAATTGCGAACATGGCTATAAATATGCAGTATCTATATTACTATAACATTTGAAATATGAGGTACAAGTTCATATGAGTAGGTCTATAAAAATAATTACTCATGACTGCCATAAATTGCATATATACTCCTTAAAAAGAGCCATAATCTAAGGTATGTATCCCTGTTAGAGGAATACCCCACCTCCCCAATGCAATGAAATGTCCAGTATGAAAAGCGATTTATGCACGGCTCTGGAAAAGATATTAGGACTAAACGTAGTGGCCCAATCAAAGGAAATGACTGCTCTCTCGTGTCAGAGTCTGAATGATGGAGCGCCTGGGGTTTAGAGACTTCTCTGTTTGTACTGGGGCCCACTGATGATGTCAGAGGATCGGTCTTTATCCACACTCTTTTGTCTAGTTTAATTTGACTTCTCATGGCCGGGTCAGCTGAGGAGGAGGAGACCATACCAGGCCAAAAGACGGGGGAAGACTATGATAACTTTAGCAGCAGTAGTGTCAATAGCACTAGCTCTAGTAGTAATGACAATCTAGTTTTATATGTTGAAGTAATACACTCTAATACGTAATTGTAGTGACAGTAATTGAAAGTGCTAAACCAGTTTTGTTGATGGGGGTGATGAGCAAAAGGCAAAAGCATAGGCGAAATTACAGGTCAGATCTGTGGAGAGGCTCAGAGTAAGAATGCATGTTTTTAAAAGCAATAAAACACTAGATTTCAGCTCACAGATGAATACTACTGTTGTGTCCTTGGGCAAGACACTTAAACCCCCTCACCCCCAGTGTATGCGTACACTGGTGTATGAATGTGTGTATAAATGTGTGTGTGTATGTGTGAATGGGTTAGTGGTTTCTTGATGTAGTGCTTTGAGTGCCTTGAAAGGTAGAAAAGCGCTATATAAATATGACCAATAAAACACTTTTAATTCAATAAATGCAAGTAGTTTAATACTACAGAACATTCTAGGTAAAGCAATACACATATCTATGTAGACTAGCCACTTACCAAAAAGCTGCATAGTGCACCTTTAAACGTCGTAGCTGTAGAAGTTATAGTAGAAGTGTAGTAGTATTAATAGTGCACATTCTACTGGTATATGCCGCATAATCCAAAGTATCTACATATATATTATTGTGTCTGAGTGGTAGCAGTAGCAGCAGTACAGATTCTGTTCAATATCTTCCACTTCTAGATCCAAAACATTACATTTTCCCATTATCATTTCCTACTTAATGTAACAAAAGTTGATCCAGTCAGCTCCATGCCCAGACCAGGGCTAACGCTGGCTCTCTGCTATAATGGACACGGGGACTGGAAAACGCTTGTTATATTCCTGGATGGCAGTTCTCTCTAAATCTCTCTGTTGTCTCCTCTTTCCCCTCATGCATACAGAGCTGGACTTTAGACTAGCGCCATATTCACTGCCAACACTATGGTCAGATCATTTGAAGCATATTTGGGTTTGTCACTGCAGATGAAAAGAAGGAGTGTGTCTGCTCTGGGTTGCGTGTGTGGCCCTAGGATATGTCTTTGTAGTGGGCACTGTGGCATATTTGATTTTTAGCTTTGCGTCTTTTATCAATGATCTTAGAGTTAGTCAGATGTCAAATGACTGGAAAAGCTTCTTGTAATGTTCTCAGCGCCTGGTAAATGGGCGGATTATAACGTTAGTGTTTTTCTAGAGCACCAGCCAGAGACCTTGTGGTTGAGAGGAAAGGAAAAGTGAAAAAGAGCTGGCAATACTTTTTTACTTAAAGTTTGATTTTGTAAGAATGGCAACATCTAAAGCAGTTTATTTTTGCTGTCAATGGTCAATGAAACGTTGAATATCAATGTTTGACTTGGAGCTGTAAATCATGCTCAATCTGTCATTTAAAGGCTGACCACGCTTCTTTCCTATTCATTTTCACTTTTGCAATTAACCGCCTAGTGTGCAACCTCTTATTGTAGGCTTGGGTTTAAAAATTTAGATTCTAATTTAGCATTTTAGTGCATTTACAATTTGAATAGTAGATGTTTTCTGAATATATTTGTGTTACGGCCCAGCTCGTGTGAGCGCAACAAAGAAAGGTGGTAGACACAACTGTAAAGGTTTGAGCTCTCTGCTGGAGCGTTTATCCAATAATTGACAATACATATGGGCAAATTGTGCTAAAGTGCTTAAGTTGTGACGTTCGGCTGATGGCGTGACCAGGTGGAGTGGAGCCAGAGGAGCAGGGACAAGGCGGTGGAGGTGGGTCCCTTTTAGAGGCGGGTGGATGTGCTTGGCCCTAGTGCACCCGGGTCACCTCTAAAAACAGACACAATATTAGTTTTAATATAACAACGGCAACAGGGGCCATGACAGTTTGCCAAATTCAAACTATTGAAAACTACTTACTACTATTAATCTTTTATTCTAAACACCGGCATGTCTACTAATATACTTTACGATTACCATTGCAAGCAGACGGTACTTTATAAATGATCTCATCTGGTCCAGTTGAATACATATATATTTCACATCACCATAACAGAGATAAGAATGTCTCTGTGTGGACTAATGCATAATAGATCTGCTGCCAATCAAATCTACAGATCTGAAGCTCGACTAGACTTCTACAGGGAAACCTAACAGGAAAGAGGAAGAGAAAGAGAAGCAGAGGTCCTGTCTGTGTAGTGTCTTGTGTGTTTTTAATGAGGTAAGTGAGATGATCTGAGGCAGAGTGACTTCAAACACCGCAGCAAGCACAGAGCTGGATGTAGGGCACAGACGACTCAGGTACAGAGACGTGTTCAGAGAGTTAAGGGAACAGGTGTGGCTGCAGGAGAGAGAGAGGAGGAGAGGCTGCAGGAGAGAGAGGAGGAGAGGAAGTAATGAGAGAGATTAAGGGACTCTGTAACAGGTGTGGCTGCAGGAGAGAGAGAGGAGGAGTGGCTACAGGAGGGAGAGAGGAGGAGAGGCTACAGGAGCAAGAAAGGAGGAGAGGCTACTGGAGGGAGAGAGGAGGAGAGTGAGAAAGTTTTCAGATTTTGGATGTCTTTCTTGGCGTGATTATGTGTGTCTCATTGGGGACACGATTGCTGCTTCTGATGTCTAAATGTCAAATCACACATCAACAGCCTCATAGCATAACTGTGTACGTCATTTTTTGGCTAAATCAATTTTTCTGTCTCATTCTACTCTCCAGACCCTGCTGCAACTGTAGGTGTCTTTGGCTTCATCCTTGACAAATCAGAACGCCCAAGTCATCGGTTTCTTTTTGTATTTTCCATAAAGCCTTGAATAGTGACGTTGGTAATTTTGCTTGGAGGGTAACAATATGTGCTTTTAGTCCTGAGACTGTTTGCCCCTTTGTAAATATTAAATTTAAATGTAACAGTAATGCACACCGATTTCTTTAAAAAGTTCTTGTTTTTTCATGTTTTTTATGTTGGTATTTCTTCATTGGTCCATTTACTTGTGTGCATAGCAAAGGTTATTCTTTTTGGGCTGGGTACTGATGACTACATAGATGTCAGCATGTATTCATTGAGGGACATAGTGTCATACTAATTCTTGCCACAAAACGGTTGGTTTATATTAAGAACATGTGATGAGTTATTTTTTGCAGTTATGTGAAATACGTCTCAGTGTCTCAATGAATTAAGCACTTATTTCTGAACTACTGTCAAGGACGTGCCAGTTGAAATCTAAACACTATGTTTTTACCATTACCCTTAGATTAATGATTTCTCTATGAAGTCATTACTCTGTCTTTCGTTAGGCTCATTATTAACCAATGTGTATCAGGGCATGTTCTATTCTCCAACACAAATTAACCACAGACAGGCGGACTTAATTCTGGGCTTACCACAAGAAACACAATGGCGAAACATAATACTGAGACATTCCCAGGCCGAGCAGCTGTTGGCGCGACACTAACCAGGGAGTTGATGGAGAATTTAATAACTCCAAAAATCCTTTCATTTCACTTTTCCAAATATAGAGCCAGTGATGAGTCAGACAGTTTCCCTGATCTGTCAAGAACAATTGAGATGTGAATAAAGAGTGCAACGGTACTGTTTTAAGTTGGTTTCTTACACTGGAGGAATTTCTCTTAAAATGGGATTGCACTCTTTCAACAAAACGTTTCAATCATTTTAAGCACGATATTTCAAATAAGAATAACTTCTCCAATATCATAACTGTTAGTGCTGTTAACGTTTCCCATCATAACAGTAGTAAAGCTACCTTTTTGCTCTCTCTCTCTCTCTCTATATGTATATTTATTTATTTATTTATTTATTTATTTTACCAAAGCACTTAGTTCAATGTATTCGTATGTTTTCCCTGGAAGAAAGTATGCATCAGAGCATACTGGACAGTGTCAAAATTGTTACTGGTGTTTTATATAATACCCACCATTACATATGTTTCTTTTTTGTCCAATGAGAAAAAGAACTCATAAGCTCTAAACTCATATTCTTTTCAAATAGGGCCCATAGTTTCCCTTCTGTGGCTCTGTTTTGGCTGTCTCATGACTGTTTTGGCTGTGACCTTGTCCCATCTTAGTTGGCACTTTGTTTTCTTGATTGCTCTGATTTCTTTGTGCAAATTGATTCAGCACAGGTTGTTAGCATATTCCTCAACACGCATAAATACAGCCATGCTCTTATTACTTTATCTTTTGGACACAATCTTTACCTTAAAATTAGGAACAGTTCTTGTCAAGTTGTCCCAAGCCTTTTGAATAAATGGCTGTAATCATCTGATAACCCTCATGTTGCCAAAATGGTACATGTTGCATATTTTATCATGGACTATGTAAAAAACTCACACAACATTCGAAACTGATAAACCACTTCCTGGTCTTTAATTGGTTCCAGTTTGAGAGTATGCTGGTATACCATTGATTCAACCTATTGTTTTGTTGTCTCTTCGGTACAAAGGCCATTTATTTCAGTTTCAGAAGTGACCTGATGGAGTTTGACAGTGTGGATGGTCATGTTCTTGCCCTGGTGGATTCAACGTGCTCGGATGGTGTGAAGAGATGAATGATGTTTGGGGGCAGCTGTGCACGTAAACAGCTTGGATTTGGGGTTTATAAAATGTGTGTTGTACATAGGTTTACATAGAGAAAAAGTTTTATCAAGGTCACTTATTCCCATTAGAAGCTTATTTTAGCTATTATGACTTTAAAGAACCCGACTCCTTGAGAGGGGCTGGA
>KN478376.1:0-11975 GCA_000787095.1 Periophthalmodon schlosseri
CACAATATTTTAATTTCCTTTACAATAATCACTAAATGGAATCATTGTTCCATATATGAAGCTGGAACAATATTTTTTTGGGTCAATATTTATCGTGTTTGCATTTTCTTTGCACTACTGAGAAATTTTGGAGTATTTTTTGTCTATATGATAAGATTTAAGCCGTTGAAGTTTGAATTAATTTAACTTCCAAGACTCATTTCAGATGCAAACTAATGACTAAAGTGTTTGATTCTGCTGTTTATTTATTGCAGCTCATGATTTTCTCTCATATTGTAGATTTAGAATAGTTTTTGTGGTTTAAATCTGCTCTTGGGTTGTTGTGTCAGTGGCATTAATTTGTTTCAGTATTATTATCGTCTGTATTTACTTAAACAATATATCGAACCTCAAAATTTTGTATCGTGAAAGGCCTATGGATAAGTAGCTTT
This sequence comes from Periophthalmodon schlosseri, assembly GCA_000787095.1. Taxonomy (NCBI): domain Eukaryota; kingdom Metazoa; phylum Chordata; class Actinopteri; order Gobiiformes; family Gobiidae; genus Periophthalmodon; species Periophthalmodon schlosseri. The sequence goes on from KN478376.1 coordinate 432, forward strand.
TTTCTGGTGATATAAAGGCCATTATCTTGGCAATTATCACAATTACATAAAATGTTCGACAAACCGTTATTGTCAACCTTTTTTATTGCGATAAACCATATTGTTTATAGTATCATCCCTAGTGTAATATAGTTGTTCTCTCTGTGACAGGGGATGTGCGCTGCTGATGGTGAGTCTGGAGAACATGTATTCTAACCTGCGGCTTGTGCTAATATGGCGTTGGAGGTGGTTCCTGTGTAAACGTTTTGGAGATCGTACGTGTTCAGGTTTAGCACAGCTCTTTAACAGCAGTCATTTCACTCATGTATAGTCCCTTTATTTATGTAGGCTACCGCTGTGAGGAAAACATTGGCAGTAAAGACTGAAAGGTTAAAATAATTTGCAGAAAGATCAGCGCAGTAGTGAAGGATGATGCACTTGTTGTGTTTTCTGGGTGTTTTGGGTGTTGTAGCTCCTTCTCCTCACTGCTCCTCACACCATCTTTTTTAGTTGATCCCATGATGTAGCTCTCAAAGGTTAAGGCAAAGGAGAAGGAAAGAGGTATTTTTACCCAATTTTGGATTGAGCCAGATTCTGTGTAGGTGGTGATGCACGTACAAATGGAATCAGTCGCTGTACCCGATTTTGATTTGTCTTAAAAACTTGAAAAACAGAACTAATTCATTTTAAATGGTTTGCAGTGGTCCGAAATTATTCCTCACTTACCTTATGCATTCTGAGCAACACAGCGATGAGTTTATGCTTTTCACAACTTTCAGAAACCAGAGCAGTTTTGCTATGATAATAAAGCTAACAACAACTAGCCTGATTATCATGCAATAAAACTTGTTTTATGGTGTTGTTCTGATTGTGGCTGTTTTTCCTCTCTGCAGCTCCTGGCCGTGTTTAGGTTCGGTGCTCTCATCCTGGCCTACGCCGTGTGCCTCCTGTGCCACTGGGCTGCCATAGCAGTGAGTATCTGTGCACACACAAATAATCTTCAACTTAAACATGTTAAATGTTTAATCAGCTTTTACACATGTTTTCAATTTAGGGCTGCACAAGTTTATGAAAAAATCCACTTTCTGACAAGTAGCATACTCTTATCACAACTTCTAGTGTGCTAAAATGTATTTATGGTAGGGGTGGAATGAGACGCAATTTTCCACAAAGCACGAGACACGAGATTGGGACAAAAAAGAAAGACAAGACGAGATTTTGAAATAATTTATAATAAATATATTGGCTGTTGGGGACGTCTGGAGACCTCTGTCAGCAGGGTCTTTACCTCACGCCTCCAGAGCTTCTCCCAGATCCCAGGGGAGGCTGGGGACTTTGAGTCCGAGTGGACCATGTTCTCCACCTCTATTGTTGACGCAGCTGCACATAGCTGTGGTCGTAAGGTCTCCGGTGCTTGTCATGGTGGTGGACACTGGAAGTAAGGGATGCTATCAGGCTGAAGGAGGAGTCCCAACAAGGCTCGATAAGCCTTGTTGAGTTGTGGGACTCCTGAGGCAGCGTGCTGCAGCTCGTGTGGTCACAAAGGCAAAAACTCAGAGGCTGAGAGGAGTTCGGGAAAGCTATGGAGGAGGACCATCAGTCAGCCTCAAAGAAATTCTGGCAAAACGTCCGACACCAGAAGGTTCGCCCTCCTAAGGCATCGGACGGCAGTGCTTCACCAACATTGTTTACAGTGCAGATGGAGAGCTGCTGACCTTGAGGTTGGTTTTCCATGTACTTTGTTTCTGCCTCACAGATCACCACTGCAGTCAGCTGTGTCTTCCTCATTGTCAAAGTTCTTCTGTCTAAGGTAAGGAGTCAGCTTGAATTGGAGAGCAAGGTTTATTTAATTTATTTTTCAATTATTGAAACAAGGCCAAATGCCATTTTCAGCAGTGGGGGTGCAGGCTTGTTGTGGGTGGGCAGGTGACAAAACAACCAAAAGCAAATATGAGGGTAAAACTAAAATTGGAGGGTGCGATATTGACAAAAAAAACTATACTGTGTACAATATTTTGGGGGAATTGTTCTGATGTCAATATTTAGATGATATTATAGCAGTCTATCAAACCTGTGCATGGTTGAGATTCAAGTATTTAAATTAAACACAACATTTTAAACTGTTTATTTATTTATTATTTTTATTTAACCAGGAGAGCCACACTGAGATCTGTCTTTTTGTCAGAGGAGTCCAGGCCTAGAGGGGAGCCCGTTGAACATGTTTTGAGTGTATTTTAGGGTGTGTTCACACTCCAGTTTGAGTCCAGATCCTAGACTGTATATATAAATGGACTTAGCTAACCTGCTAGCTGCCACGTTCCAAATAGGAAGTGAGCATGGGCACGCTTCCGGCTCCATTGACTCTGGCTCCAATTGTTGCCCCTCTCTCTGCTGCTGTCAGGCTCGTCATTTTGGTCTTAATCACAAAATAAAAATACCAGGATCATGTAGAGCAGAATAATACAAACATTTTGTCTGTAAATCAAGACATGAACATTAATAACAGACAAATCAGGCGCCTTCTTTGCCCAAGGTTGATCCCGCTAGCATTAGCAACAGGTTTGATTGACAGCATTGTTAATTGCCCGCTCCCTACTAAGATAGCGGTGCGGGTGAGAAGGGGCGTTATCTTCAACAGCCTCGTTCCAGATTGGCTCTTTGGTTACTATGATACTCGTGGTCGGAATTCCACCCCTATAACTGCTAGCTGAACGTCATTTGACTGGAGCCAAACCCTATGGGTGACGTCACACTCCCTTAGTCCTTTTCTTTATACAGTCTATGATCCAGATGTAGGTTTGGTTTGGTCTTGTTATAGTCCTGGTTTAGTCCTGGTTTAGTCCTGGTTTAGTCCTGGTTTAGTCCTGGTTTAGTCCTGGTTTAGTCCTGGTTTAGTCCTGGTTTAATCTTGGTTTACTTCGAGGAGTCTTAGTTCATTCCCAATTTGGATGTGGTGATTGTAAGTGTGATCGCACCATAAGTTCCAAAAGTGTAGTTTTCTATGCTGATTCAGACTGAGATTCTAGTGTTTCAGACCACAGTATCATAGTTAAGGATGTTTTGTGTGTGTGTGCGCGCCCAGCTGCTGACCCTGGGAGCATTCGGGTACCTCCTCCCCATCTCCTCCTTCGTCCTGGCATGGATCGAGACCTGGCTGCTGGACTTCAAAGTGCTGCCCCAGGAGGCTCAGGACCAGGCCTGTGAGTGTGGGGCTTTAATCAGCATTTACGCACATGCACACGGACTTCAACTCTTTTCCTGCAGACTGATCATAAACTTAACCATAGTCACTACTTGCCTAATCTTAACCTAAACCCTAACCTTACCCTATTTTAACTCAGAGCAACAACCTGGTGTAAAGTTTAGATCTAATAATAAAGGATTTATGTCATGGACCTGATTTTTACAATAAGTAAGATAAATAAAAACATAAGAGAGATTAAGTTTAAACCAAATCCAAATGTAGAGCTAAACATGTTACACTTGTTGCTATGTCTGAAGTTGATTCATCCTAAAATATATAGTACAACTTGTGGGCTCACTGAAAACCTACCAAGATACATAAACCATGTCTAAAGAGAGGAGATACCCTCTTGGAACGCTGTAGGAAAAGTGTCTCTGACCTGTGGAGCATTGCTTTCTGTCCATCCTAGAGCAGAGCGAGAGGAGCAGTCTTTTACTTTGTAATAATAATCATACAGATCAGTTTTATGACTGTTAAATAAAATATTAACTTTGGGAGCACACAGAAATATACAGCCAGATGTATTGACCTTATTCCGCCCTGTTCACTTTTGCCGTATATGCAGCTAAACTGCAGTTTTTTTGTGGTGGCACTTCCGGTTAAGGGAATCCCATTCATTTCAATGTAGACTCTGGGAAAAGTTCTGCCGCTAAAATATGATATAAAGTAGGTTCATATATGTGAAATGTTCGATGTTTATGTGACCAACAAGTCAACATTGCACTGATTCTCTGGAGGCTTTAAGCCAGCTCTGTAGTCCCTATAGAACGCATTTACTGTCAAGATGGCAGCTCCATGCAAATAATACAACCCAAATGGCAATGGCGGTGCCCACGCCAACATCCGGAATAAGGAATGGCAAAACAAAGTGAAGCCAAACCACACACACTATGCATGGTGCCCTCTCTGCAAGATAAGTGGTACAATGGCGCCACACAGTGTAGTTTCCCGTCACCAGGTACCAGCCACCAGTAATGTGCTTGAACCTTTGATGGAAATGTGTCTACATTTGCATTGGCTATGTGCCAGGAACAACATGCCTTTTGTTTGGGTGGACAGGCACTAGTGATGATGTTTTAGCTTGGATTAACTCTAACTGCACATACACTCACTTGAAAATCTCTCCAAATAAAAACTATTCCTCTTGGTAGCTGTAATAAGTACAAACATTCTGTTGTCATGAATTTGTCAACATAAAATTTAACCAGTTGCACTGAGCAATATATTTGTTTTGTTCAGGGTTTGCAGGAGTGGTGAGTGGAGCAGAGCAGGCCCCTCTGCTCGGCCCTGGGCCCCTGTCAGACGGACAGTTCTACTCTCCTCCAGAGTCTGTGGCAGGTACATCCCCGGCCTACACTACCAGCCAAAAGTTTGGACACACTTTTTAATTTCTGTTTCTTCTTTATTTCCATGATTATTTAAATGTAGATCCTCACTGAAGGCATCAAAAGTATGAATGACACATACGGAATGTAGCAAACGAAAAACAAACTCGAAGTAACTCAACTTTGTTTAGATTTGTTTAGATTTAAAAAATATAAAAATAGGCACCCTTTGCTTTTATCACTGGTTTGCACTTTTGGCATTTCTTGACCCTGGCATGGCACAGCTTGGCAACCATTTCAAGAGACTTCATCAAGATGCTCATTGAGAGAAGGCCAAGGCTTTGCAAAGTGGTCAACAAAGCAAAGGGTGAATACTTTGAGCATCTGAATTAAAAATATAAAAAAATATTTAGTTGAGTTTTTTCTTTGCTATATAATGCCATATATCTTATATTTAATGTCTTCCATATGCATATAAAATGTAGAAAGTGGTAAACTTAAAGAAAAAATGTATTGAAAAAGAAGGTGTGAACTTTTGACTGGTAGTGTATATCAGAGCATTAGGTAAAATAAGTATTTGATAGAAAGTGTCACTTTGAGTCTCATCCCTCTTAGGTTTGTTTGCTCAATGGAAGAGTCACACCAACAGTCATGAATAATGTTTATATATCCTACATTTACAGCATTTCCTTTAAAACTGTTCCAGTCTATAGAGCAAACTGTTTGTGTTGTAGATTCAGACGAGGAGCTGGAGGACAAACATGATGCAGAGAAAGGTCTCCTCTGCCCTGGGACCTAACACGGGTAAACACGGGTAAACACGGGTAAACACGGGTAAACACGGGTAAACACGGGTAAACACGGGTAAACACGGGTAAACACGGGTAAACACGGGTAAACACGGGTAAACACGGGTAAACACGGGTAAACACGGGTAAACACGGGTAAACACGGGTAAACACGGGTAAACACGGGTAAACACGGCGGGTAAACACGGGTAAACACGGCGGGTACACACGGCGGGTACACACGGCGGGTACACACGGCGGGTACACACGGGTACTGAACCAGGTTCTGCATGGGCTAACTACAGTTGTATAAAGAACTTATGGGTCAGACCAAAAAGCTCCAGTACTGTGTGGTGTTCTTGTTACAATGGTATAATAGGGAAAAAAGATCTCGTTCTGCTCCTTAAAACCTGGAGAAAAGAATTTTCACTTGCATGTTTTTAACACCACCTCTAATAATTCAAAAAATAATAAACTTTGATAATTTTGACATTTCAAATTGTGATTCCCATCCATCCATTTTCTTCCACTTTATATCGGGCCAGGTCATGGAGACAGCACTCTGAGCAGGGAGGCCCAGACTTCCTAGACTTCCACACACACTTCTTCTTTCGGAGAGATCCCGAGGCGTTCCTAGGCCATCTGAGAGACATAGTCCCTCCAGCGTGTCCTAGGTCTTACCTGGGTCCTCCTCCCAGTGGGACATGCCAGGAACACCTCTCCAGGGAGGCGTCCAGGAGGCATCTGGAACAGATGCCCAAGCCACTCCTCTCCATGTGGAGGATCAGCGGCTCTACTCAGAGCTTCTCCTGTGTGATTGAGCTCCTCACCCTATCTCTAAGGGAGCACCTAGCCACCCTGCGGAGGAAACTCATTTAGCCGCATGTATCCGCGATCTTGTTCTTTCGGTCATTACCCAAAGCTCATAACCATAGGTGAGGGTAGGACCAGAGAACTAAACCAGGACTAAACCAGGACTAAACCAGGACTAAACCAGGACTAAACCAGGACTAAACCAGGACTAAACCAGGACTAAACCAGGACTAAACCAGGACTATAGGCGAGGGTAGGAATGTAGATTGACCAGTAAATAGAGAGCTTTGCCTTTTGACTCAGCTTGACTCAGCAACTCACTTGTAGAACAAGACCCCGAGATACTTGAACTTCTCCACTTGAGGCAAGGACTCCCCATCCACCTGGAGAGGCAAGCCACCTTTTTTTTTGGTCGAGAACCATATCCTTGGATTTAGAGGAGCTGATTTTCATTCTCGGTTGACTGCAAACCGCCCCAGTGCATGTTGCAGGTCTTGGTTCGATGAAGCCATCAGGACAACATCATCTACAAACAGCAGAGATGAGATCCTGTGGTCCCCAAACCAGACCCCCTCCGGCCCCTGGCTGCACCTAGAAATTCTGTCCATAAATACAATGAACAGAACTGGTGACAAAAAGCAGCCCTGGCAGAGTCCAACATGTATTGGGACTGACTGACTCCGACCCCTATGAATCCCTTTTGTGGGTAGTGTGCTCACAAGAGGGCGGACCCATGTTGTCCTTTCGGGCTGAGCCTGGCCAGTTCCCGTGGGCAAAGGCACAGCCACCAAGCGCTCACATCTGAACCCCAATCCCAGGCCTGACTCCAGGGTGGGGCCCTGGCTGGCCATACCGGGCGACGTCACAAAAAATTTGATGTGATTTTGATTTGATTGCAGTAGGTCTTGAACTCTGCCCTGATTTGAGCTGTGTTCTGCGTTCTTGACATTGTCTCATGTGTCCTTGTTCTGTCTTGTCCCAGGGGTCAAGCGGGGGGCTGGCCAAGCGTCTCCACAGTGGACGTTCTGCCTCAGGACTCAGAGGCAGAACTTTTTTTTAATTAGATCTTAACTGAAACAAACAGGTGCACTTACCATATGAAGGAACTGTCACTGGTTTGAATTGTGTTTTAACAGTGGACCTGGGGATTCTAATGCAACAAAAGGGTGGAGCTATTCACATTCGGTGTTAATTTTAAAACTTAAAACTAAATTTTAATAATCTTTTAACTGAAAAATCAAGATTTGGCTGTCTAAATTTTTATTTTATTTTTTATTTTTTTAAGCTCTTGTCCCCATTTTTATCTGTAAAACTATTGCAACAACTGAGGTGTAGTATTACATCTCCTGTAAAATGTTACTTTGGAATGTTTAGATAATTGTATATATTTTCTGTACTTTTTATATGATTTTGCACATGATTTTGTTGAATTTATTTCTTGTTTTAAAGTCACTTTTGCCTCAACTTCATGTGAACCTTTTATTATTATTAATCTCAAGCAAAGGACATATTCTGTGGCCAGTATTTATTTTAATATGAATGTGTTGCTATTGTTCTATGGGTTTTCTGTACTTTCCGTTGTCCCGCATCAGCCTAACCTCCAGCTAGTTACTCTGACTACGAGCCTAACCCAAGAACAGGAGAAGGGTCCCTGGACAAATTCCATATTAAGAAGAATTAAGTGTATAACTACAGAGCTAACCTGAACTAACATCTGAAAGTGGTGCAACATGTGGCAGTGCTGATGATAGCAATTTTGCAGATCGGTAACTGTTGGAGAGTTTGAAGTTTGGGTTAATTCATGTCCACTCTGCTTTATAACATAAAAAATACCAAAGCTACACTGTGTCTGTGTGCTGTTTACGGGGGTGGGAAGTAACTGTAGACTGTATAAAGAAGTGGATTAAGTGTGATGTCACCCATACCATTTGGCTCCAGCCAAATGAAGCTCATCGAGGCTAGCAGTTATAGGGGTGAATTTAGAGTTTTATATTTGGAATTCAATCGCGAGTATCATAGCAACCAAAGAGCCAATCCGGAGTGAGGCTGATGATGGCAAAGCCTCTTCCCGCCCACACTGCTTGTTTAGCAGGGAGCAGGTGCTTAGTAACGCTGTCAATCAAACCTGTTGCTAATGCTTGCGGGAGCAACCTTGGGGATAAAAGGCGCTGGTATTAATGTTCATATCCTGATTTAAGGAGAAAATGGCAAAATAAAAACCCAGGATCATGTAGAGCGGGTTAATACGAACATTTTAAGACCATAATGACGAGCCTGACAGCAGCAGTCACAGGGAGAGGGGCGATGGTTTTTCAATAGAAAATGAATTTCCAATGGAGTTGATGGAGCCCATGCTCCTTCCTATTTGGAACGATAATATTGAAACTAATTTATGCCACTGACACAATAACCTAAGAGCAGATTTAAACCACAAAAACTAATCTAAATCTACAATACTGTTAAAAACGCATGAGCTGCAATAGATAAACAGCAGAATGAAACACTTAATAGTAGTTCTTCTGTAATGAGTTATAGAAGTTATTAATTCAACCTTTTATGGCTTAAATATTATCATATAGCCAAAAAATAACCCAAAAATGTCCCTGTGCTGCAAAGAAATTGTACACATAAGTATTGATCCCCAAAAAATAGTGTTCCAGCTTTCATATATTGAACAATAAGTCGATATAGTGATTATTGTGACAGACCTAGTCACAAGGTGGAACAGAACATTTTGAGCACAAATAGCTCCAGATATGTTTTGATGAGGTAATAACATAATGTGGCTTAAAGCAAGAATAGAAGAATCCATTTTGCATAATATAAGATCTTTAAATTTACCTAAAACTGTACTTGTATTTCAAGTGATCCATGTATGTTTCAGTAATTCTGTATTGTCCAAAATTTAAGGCTTGAGTGTTCAGAAAATATCAGTTTTTCCCTACCCCTTATCTCCGCCCACTGCTCTGTACTTATTGTGATTATTAAAAAACACCAGACTCTGGGTCATACATGTAGGGTTCAAAAGTGTCATTTTTCAACAATAAAAACATGAATGTGCCACAACAGAGTATTAAACATATTTATCTTGCATTTATTCATTTACAGGTGTGTTTATAGTGCAACAATATCTGGAAAAATATGCTTTTACTTGTGAGTGGGGTCACCTCTCCACAGATCTGACCTGTAGCTTGGTTGTAGCTGGTTCTGTAATCTGGTTTTCTACATGTAGATATACGTGTTTAAAGTCATATTGTGGAACATTCTAGGCAAAGCAATTACATCTCCATGGAGAAAACAAGTGGTCACTCTAGACAGACCCTAGTACGTCTAATACTAGATGCTCCCAAAAGCATAATATGTCTTCTTTAGGCAACATTTTTATAGGCCTACTTTGAACTTGGCCTGAAGGCCTACTAAAGTAAAACACTCAGCCCAAGAATAGGTCTATTTTATACACCCACCTCAGCTGCATGTTTTAGGCCAGGGGACCAAAACTTTTAAGGCCAGGACCACCAAAAGACCATGCAAACAGCCTGGGACGGCTGTATTCTGTCCCTTTTGAAATAAGGGACTTTATCTCGGGAATTTATTTGAGTGCCTCAGATCTTGAATTTGCTCACACAAACTGAGGACAATCAATTGTTTGATGTCTTCTAGTCCCAGAGGGTATTATGCAAAATCAACTTTTAAGAGCGTTCTACCATGTTATAACATTGTTCCCTCATGAAAACATGCCTGAAGAGGTTTTCAATGTCATCCATACAGATCTGAGTATTTTAGTGATTTCGTGATTTAGTGATTCAAACCCTCCTTACAGTTAGCTGTAAGATTCTGTCCAATGCTCAGCCCACAATGCTCAGCCCACAAGTCTACATCACCCATGCTCCCACGCAACAGTTCTCCATAAATATACAAAAACATGATACAAAACTGTACACAGCAGCTTGACATACCTAATGTGATGTGGAGTAGTTTCATTAGCGGGATGGGCGCTGATTGTGTTGTGATAGTGCTCTGAAGTAAGCAAGGGGGGACTCAGAGCATCAAAAACAAGTGAAACTTATTAATACATTATTTTAGGTGAATATAGCATTTTCAAAACAATAAAAGGTAACATGGTGATCTAAATATGTTATGTGTTAGCAATTAATACCCCATAGAAGTAAAATACCCCTCTTTAATAAATGCTAATTGGTCACATTTATATGGGGGAATTGAGTGGCTTGCGCAAGGACACAACAGTAGTATTCACCTGTGGGAACTGGAACTGCAACGCCAATCTATGGGCCAATGATTTTATGTCAAGAGCGGGATTCGATCCACCAACCTCTACAGACACTACCAATTGAGCTACTGCCCCCCCTGCTCCCTCTGAGCTTTCACATGTTGCACATGCCTGTCCATATACTCAGAATGAGAAAAACTTGTGTCCTATATCTTAAGGTTAAGCCACTGGCAACCCAGATTCAGTTGTGATTGTAGTACCTTTTTTAAAACTAAGAGCGCAGGCCGCATACAGTTGGCTTAATTATTTGAGCGATCGTAAAATTCAAAGTCATGTCGCAAACCTCACTTTGGAAACCACTGTCGAGGCTACAGTACGAGACAGAACAAAGCAGAGTAGAGTCCAGTCATTGTTTATTAGATTCACATTGTTTAGAGCAGTCTGTGGACATTAGGTCAGAATAACAGCAGCGTTTGCAGAGTGACCGCTGTAGGCCTACACATGAGACTACACATGAGAGCCTACATATGAGAGACTACACATGAGAGCCTACACGAGTCTACACACAAGATCCTACACGAGAGCCTACACATGAGCCTACACATGAGAGTCTATACGCGACTACACATGAGAGACTACACACGAGTCTACACATGAGAGTCTACAGCCCAGATCCTGAGGAACATGGCTCCTCAACTTACATCTTCTCAGTATATCCCCCCTGAAATGTGTGAAGATCATTTTGAGGTAAACAGTAAAAGTCCTGTATTGTGTTTTATTCTGCATGTTTGGAATTACTAGCATAATTTACAATAATTAAAGGACCTGTACCTGAGTTTAATGTATTCTTGTAATTCATGTCTTGACTTCACATCATGCATTGTTTGATAAAAGCTGCTGAATAATAAACCATGAAGACTGTAAAACATAATCTATTCAACTGACATAGCATTTTCTTGTGTAATAGCGCACACAGAAACTAAAGACAGGGTCACCTTTTTTTCACTCAATCAGGCACATTTTTACTAAGACGTATGGGAAACCAGCTGTCTGACACTATCCCAGAAATGTGATTCTCTGTCGTGGTACATTTTCAAGAAAGCCAAAAACACAAACAGTAGCAGACACTGGAGAATATTAAGGAAACAGCAGCATGACAAAAGGACT
>KN478376.1:12696-27370 GCA_000787095.1 Periophthalmodon schlosseri
CGCTCTTTGGTTCAGTAAATGCTCCCAGTCTAAGCATGTTTGAAATTTCAGAAAATGACAGTTTGAATGTAAAATCAGAAACAAAAATAAAATTTGTACAGACTACCTTACAAAATGTATAAAATGCATTTAAATTTCTAAAATTAGTAAATGTTATTAAAGTCTACCGTGTAACTTTTTTGCCAAAATGAAAGCATGTTTTTTTTTTTTGTTTTGGTTTTTTTTTGAGTGCCATAAAAACATGCAATCTTACTCTGAGTTGGCTTGCATCTCCACAAATCTGACTATTATTTGGCCTGGGGGAGACCCTCCTCCTGCTTGTTTCCATGGAAATGCTGCTCCTTTGTCTACAGTGTGGCATAAAACTTATCTCCATGGAAAATGTTCCTAGTAGGAGTATGGTTTTAACTTTCTATTTCCATGGAATCATGTAGGTGACATACTACCTCCAGAAAGTTACATGGTGTTGCTTTAATTAAGAATGCTATCAAATATTTCATAAACATTCCCCATCTGTGTCCTCAGATATGAAGTAAACAGGTTCAAATCAAATACTTGTTGTTTTACTGATAACAATTATCATTTTGATGTATTTATTATTTTGTCCCCTTAAATCATGTACAAGTTGTTCAATCCAATCAGAAGGCTGAACAAAGTTGTTGCTTTGGGTTGCCAGATCCTATAATAAAAGCTTGTTGCTTGTGTCAATATATGGCAACTAATGGCATCCCAGTTGTAAGTTGTGATAGTAGTATAAACCCCCTCCTATGTACTACTTTAAAAACACTGATGCATGCTTTCCCGCTGAACAAATATAAAGAGATGTAAAGCCCTGAGGTGAGGGAACATTCTGAAACCTATACAAAAGAATGTCACTTTCAGACACAAATATGTGCAGATTCATGGACTAAGGATGGACCAGGATTAAACCAGGACTAAACCAGGGCCAAACCATCCTTCTCAGTGAGAATTTTCTCTGCAACCTGACTCTGCAGTTTAGTCAAATAAAACTTAAAATAACATGTTGTCTGTTTGGTGATTGGTAACACTTGAAAAGGAAACAGTGTATCATTTATTTTTACACATCCTTTATCAAAATCAACTACTAATTAAATGATTCTATTTCACTTTTACGGTGGTGAGTGCTCCAACTCCTTGTCTCTACGGAGATGTTATTGCTTTGCTGGGAATGTTCCACAGTATGGTACTAAACTTGTCTACCTTTAGTGAGACAAGCAGGTCAGATCTGTGAAGAGGCAACCCTGCTCAAGGCATTCTTTAGCAAATAAATACCAGTAATCAAAAAAATACAAGAAGTTTAAAGTCATGCATTCCAGGCAAAGCAAGAACATCTCCATGGAAACAAGCAGAAAATTTACATAGCGCACCTTTAAAGCTGCGTACACTTTTATTTTTTTCTAATTTCCACCTATTATTCTTTTTAAATGTGAATGCTCATAACCAATCCAGCTTTTCCAATACTGATATTAATACTTTTACTTTAAATATCTGCTGATACCTGATATTAACCAATGCCAGTGTAGGCACAGAAAAAAACAGTTTTTCCCAATCATGTTATGTATCCCATTTGTGTTATGCAAATAACTACTGAACAGCTTTGTATGAATAAAAGCTGAAACATTATGAGACGTTCAAGGCCAAAATCAGCCTGTAAATAGTCCAATTAAAGGCCCTACCAGGGTATCGACTTAACCAATATCATGGAACCGATACCCGATTCAGCATTTTTTTCAGTATCAGTGGTGATATTCGATACCATCGGTGCATTCCTAACTCTTATTACTTCAAGGGTTCTATGTTCAAGGACACTTCTCCAGCCATTCAAAACACCTATAGTTCTTCTATACCATCTACAATCACTCAATCTTTTGAGGGAATTCACAGGGGGAAATGTGTCTGACGCGTGAGTGTGATAGTGAGGCTCATCGCAGCACTTCACTGGCATTTTTAGTCATTAAAAAAACCCTCAACATGACTAGATTTCTAATTGTAAAACAGCTAGATTGTCCAAACTATTTCAGTTCAGTCACAGGGCAGAGGGTCATGCTTCAGCGGGCAGGAGCTCATGGTGTGCCTTATTGTGTCAGCCCCCTGCCAGTACATGACCATAGAGCAGCCTATCAGAGGGCTCGGTACTGTAGTCAGACCATGGCAGAGAGGTGGGGGTCAGGCGTTGTTGTGGGCGTGTCCGGGGCTGTGGGTATGTCCAGAGACGGGGCTTGAAGCTCGTTGCCAGGGCAGGAGTGGGTGCTGACGCCGCGGTTGAGGGGGGCGGGCTCGTGACGAGGGATATTGACAGGGCAGGAGCGCGTACGCGCATGGCCCTTGTGCCCCCCCGGGTGGCACACCAGGCTGCCCACCGTGTCCGCCGGAGACAGGTGCCGCTTCAGCCACACCTCCACCTTCTTCTCCCGAGACTTGATGGAGTACCAGGTGAGGAAGATGAAAAGGAAGCCCAGGAACTTGAGGCTGGCGGCTAGGCCGAAATAGACGAAGCGCAGTGAGGTGACGTCATACTCCCAACAGGAGCCGTGCACGCCACAGTCTTGCTGCCACAGCATGCACGTGGTGTCAATCACCGCGCCAAAGTAGATGGGCGTAGGGATGTAGGCTGCAACACATCAGGAACACGTTACACACATGTTACACACACTTGTTATGCACATACACACGTTACACACACTTGTTATGCACATACACACGTTACACACACTTGTTACACACACATTAGACATACATTACACACCAGACGTTATACATTAAACACATATGTTACATACATGATACACACACTCATATTACACACACACACGTGACACACACATTAAACACACGTTACACACATGTGACACAGACATTACACCCATGTTATGAATGCATGTTACACACACATTACACAAACATGTTACACAAACATGTCACACGTAACAAACACGTTACACACACACACACACACGATACACAAACATGTTGCACACATTCGTTACACACACGTTACACAAATGTTACACACACATGTTAGGCCCACAGGTTACACACATTACACATATGTTACAAACAACAGAGAGAAGAGTCATGCTCTAGATTCAAGAAAATAATTGTGATATGATTTTTGAGCATATGGCCCTGCATTACACTGCTGATGTCAGAGTGTAGTTTCAGGCTGACCACACCCTGCTCTGACTGATGACCCTGACAGCTGTGCTCTGTTTGCACTAACTCCACCCACCCTCTCAGCACCATCATTCAATCAATGCTTTTAGCTGAGCATCCACCTTCACATCTAAAGTCCGATACTACTGCATTTAAAGATACTCAGCCACAAAGACATTTTTACAGGCAAGCATCTTCTCCTACCACCAAGCTTCCTCTGGAGAAGGAATCATGGTTTAAATCTTTTTTAACTTTTCATTCCACACTCAAATAGAAGTAGTCTGCAGATCCAAAGCTTCCTGATTTATTGGACCCATAAAAGAAGGAGAAATGTTTACATCTTATTTTAGTAAAATCTAGTTTCCTCATAGACAGAAGAAAAAGAAATTCATATAACAAGAATGTTAAACTCCCAGACTACACCAGTGGTTCTCAAACTTTTCACACCTGGTACCAGCTAAGGAAATGCTTAGCCTGTCTATGACAGGAGTATTCTGTCTAAACTGAGGCTAAACCAGGTCTTAAATGGGACTACACATGTACTATGCCTGTTCTAAATGAGGTCCAGCCCAAAGGAGGTCAAAAATGTGGATTAAATTCACTGTAAATTTAGCAAATATTTGAACTGCAGAGTACTACCGCATCCCAGATTGAGAACCACTGTCATAGAGTCCAAAGTGATATGAACCTGAAGATCTCTACATGACTTTAATGTATTAATTAAAGCAGACCTATTATGCAAAATCGACTTTTCAGAGCTATAACCATGTTATAGCTGTTTCCCCTCACCATTTACTCATCCAAAGTTGTATTTGGAGTGATGTCTGAGCAATCTTTAATTACTTATTTTCAAGGCGCCATATTGTCGATTAACCCAGTTTTCACCGGTTTTCAACGGTACACCCCCACTGCTGTTCTTTGTTCTCCAGTGTTATTTTCTTAATCGATGATACACAGCAGTGTCACGTAGTCATTTTGGTACATCAAGCTAATTGCTGACGTGATGTGCAGCTATCCATTGGAGGTGCAGGCAATTTCACAGCTCTTTCTTGACATTTACAGCAATGTTGTTTTCTAATGCAGAAGTCAGCTGACTTGTTTATTTTATGAAGTCGTTTTAGTTGAATATTGAAATTTAAAATGAGCAAGTTATAATGTAATGATCCACGAGTGTCAACTATAGAGCAGACACAAGCACAATAGGTCTTCTTTAATTTCTATTTCTTTAATTTCTATCTAAAGTTTGGAACTTGTAACTCCCTTGCAATCAGGCCTTGTATCATGTGTGGTTAAACCTTACCCAGCGTCCTCAGCAGGACAAACTGCATCCCCAGAGCGAAGGGCCTCTCCTGCTCCGCCACAGACCTGCAACAAAGACACACACAACATCAAACTAAAAGGGGGCGCTGCCAATGCTAACAGGTGGCATACAGCTTGTAGAACAGGCATTCATAGAGGATGGTTTCCCCATACCTTTAAAGGTCCTATATTACACAAAATTGACTCCTGTGAGCTTTTAGCCATGTTAGAATGTTGTTACCTGCTCAAAAACATACACAGAGTTGTGTTTTGTTTCACACATGTTGAATGATCCTTTATTATTAGTCTGTAATAAACATCTCTAAAGCTCAAAACGCTCTGTTCCACCTTGTGATGTCATGTAGTGGTAGTTTTCAAGTTAATAACATGACATCACAAGGTGGATTAGAGAGCGTGAATGAAACAAAACAAAACTCCAGGTATGTTTGTGATAAGGAAACAACATTATAACGGATCAGAAAATAGTGTAATATGGGCCCTTTAAACACTGAAATAGAAAGCTTATTATTAATATTAAAATTATCATTATTCATATCCATACCATTTTATACTGTCAGAAATGTGAATAATTATCATATTATCTTTAATCAAAATGATTTTGTCCATAATAAACCTGAGTTTCAGTCCCATCCCCTGCCTACCTGAGTGTGACAATGATGGCGGAGGGCTGGGCGCAGGCGGTGATCAAGGTGACGATGAAGAGGAAGATGAGAAAGGGGATGAGGGTGCTGCAGGCGCGCTCACACTTCCCTGATAGTGCGTAGCCATTCTCATTCAGGTAGGTCTTCACGATGACCAACTGCAGCTGAGGGCCACCCTGACCCCCAGAGGATGGTGTGATGACCTGTCGACTCTGAACGCACGCGCAGTCGGAGTAGTTACGGACCTGTGCCCGAGCAGAGAGAGAGAGAAACGGGGAGATAGACGGGGGGGACAGAGAGAAAGAGATGGTGGGAGAGGGGGGGAGAGACAGAGAGAGCGACAGAGAGAAAGAGAGAGAGGGGGGGAGAGAAAGACAGAGAGAGAGGAAGAGGGAGAAAGAGAGAGAAAGAGAGAAAGGGAGAGCAAGAGGGTGAAAACAGAACTGTGGACACTGGACAGGCCTGGGCTTTGGACAACAGATCAAATGTGGTAAAATGTGACCTATATCCTAGTGTCTCAAACCAGTACCATCAAATGTAAAATGTCTTCTGGATGGGAGGGCAAAGGTTAATGCTAGAATGTTGGGGTTCGAAGTAATGAAGTTTAGAAACAAGTTAGAAAACAGGTTACGGTTAAGGTTAAGATTAAGATCAGGGGAATGGCTAAAGCGCACCTATTCTGCAAAATCGACTCTTCAGAGCTTCTAACCATGTTATTCTCATTGACCGTCTGAAGTTGTATTTGGAGTGATTCATGCATGTGTGAGTAATCTTTAATCGTTTATTTTCAAGATGCTATTTTGCAGATCAATTCCCGTTTTTACCGCCACCGGCACACAGCCACTGCTCAGTACTTACAGCATTCTCCAATTTTATTTTCTTAATCAGACACACGTAGGATTCGGCAGCGTCGCATAGTCATTTTGGTACAAAAAAAATCTGCAACTCACTAATGTGATGTGCAGCTATCCATCGGAGATGCCGAAAACTTCACAGAGCTTTGTTGTAATGACATTGGGCACCACACTTTTCTAAAGTCGTTTTAGATGAATATTGCTATTTAAAATGTGTAAATTATAACATGATGTGCGGTGGGTGTCATAGATTATAACTATATGACAGACACAAGCACAATAGGCCTTTTTTAAGATTAAAGTTTGGTTAAGTTTAGTTTAGGGTTAGGGTTAGGAAATTGTTTTGGGTTAGTTAACATGTTGGCAGAAGTAACTTAAAAAAAAAAATGCCAACTGGCTTTATTTCGAATTATATCATAAAATACAACATAAAATAGTCAAACATAACATTGCAGGCTTGTTCATAGCAACAGAAGCTAACACATTACTGTGGCAAGCAGAGCTTCTGTCCCGCCGGACCAAACTATCTACTAACTGAGCTGAAGCATCTTGATTACAAAAACAGTGTCCAGATGACTACCTCTGAAACCTTCTCTACATGACCTGTCTGTGTCCCCTCCATCCTACCTCCAGACCAGCACCAACACTCACAATCAAAGCTTTTAGTCTGCTTTTACACATGTTTTACTAGTGTCTCAAAGGTGTTTGTAAGCTGTGGAGAAAAGTAACTGACTAGAGTGGGATTTGTCCTTCACTTTCGTTCTTCTTTCCTTTCCTTCTTTGTATTCTTGCTGGCCTTTAAATATAATTTAATCATAATTTGGAACTTAAAATAAAGCCCAATTAAAAATATAGGCATCATTTCACAGCCTCAGTGCTCAATATACTCTGATCTACTGGTAGCAGAGGGAATTAACACAGGGAAAACAATTAAACTAGAAAACAACGAACATGTCTGGAGTAACGATTTGACAGCAAAAATGTTTAAAATGAGTCTGTTGATTATGGACTTAAAAACTGCGCAAGCACTCTACCTGTGACATCACAATCCCGGGAAATTGTGTTTGTGTGAGTGTGTGTGTGTGGTTGAGGCTCAGAGGCAAATGACTTTCTACCGAGGATTACTGAAACCAGTGTGAATGAAGCGACATACAACTCTAGGTATGTTTTTAAAGAAAGAACAATATTCTAACATGGTTAAAAGCTGAAAAGTCAAGTTTGCATAATATGTGTTCTTTAAATGTGGAGCATTTTGAACCGGCTAAAATGGGCTTGTGAAAAGACATCCATCAAACTGACTGAGGTAATGTGATTGAAATCAAATTAAACTCCAGTAAGTATGCTTTGAAGCGAAAATAACATTACTGCTATTTTTGTGTGTGTTGTGTTAATCTTAAATATATTATAGCACATAATATTAAATCAGATTTCATTGATTTATTAATTGTATTAAAATATATTTTACACTTAAAATGATGAGAAATTGTATTACGTAAAGGGCCCATATTACGCTATTTTCTGATCTATGTTATATGTTGTTTCCTTAGCAAAGCATTCCTGGAGTTGTGTTTTGTTTCATTCACACATATTTAGCACACAAATCCTGCCTATTTAAGCAGTGTTCTTCTCTCCACCTTGTGATGTCATGTGGTAATACAGGAAGTGCTCCACTGTATTTTTAAACTCCATACACCTTCAATAGAATCATTTGGATTCTTTCAGCCTTGGAATTGCCAATCTATACTGAACTAAAGATAAAAGGTAGCTGTTAACATGAAAACTTCCACTGCATGGCATCATAAGGTGGAACAGAGCATTTTGAGCTCTGGAGATGTAGACAGACTCATAATAAAGGGTTACTCAAACATGTGTGAATTAAACTTCACACATGTTTGAGTAACCCTTGAGGATGTAATGGCATTCTAACATGGCTTAAAGCTCAATTTTGCGTAATATAGGACCTTTAATTGCCAGATAATTTAAATGATGCATTACTGAAATACAAGTGTCCACTAGTCAGTGCAGCTCACAGGCCACTGGGCAGAGTGACTGCTTTCAAAACAACTTGCTACAAAATCAATTCACAATTCTATTCAGGGAACCCTTTATTATTTATATTTCCTTCAAAGGTATTAAAAAAGTACCCAATATTAGCCTATGTATTACCATGGGAGGGGGCATTGGGCTGTGGAAAATGTGTGTGCATGTGTCTTAGTGTGTGCATGTGTGAGTACCTGAGTGTGTGTGTGAGTGAGTGTGTGCACGTGCGTGTGTGAGTGCGTGTAAGTGCGTGTGTGTACGTGCGTGAGTGTGCGTGTGTGTGCATGTGTGAGTCCGTGTGAGTGCGTGTGTGTGCGTGTGTGTGTGTGTGTGAGAGTGTGTGTACATGTGTGAGTGTGTGTGTGTGTGTGTGCGTGTGTGAGTGCGCGTGTGTGTGCGTGTGTGTGTGTGTGTGAGAGTGTGTGTACATGTGTGAGTGTGTGTGTGTGTGTGTGCGTGTGTGAGTGCGCGTGTGTGTGCGTGTGTGTGTGTGTGTGAGAGTGTGTGTACATGTGTGAGTGTGTGTGTGTGTGTGTGCGTGTGTGAGTGCGCGTGTGTGTGCGTGTGTGTGTGTGTGTGAGAGTGTGTGTACATGTGTGAGTGTGTGTGTGTGTGTGTGCGTGTGTGAGTGCGCGTGTGTGTGCGTGTGTGTGTGTGTGTGAGAGTGTGTGTACATGTGTGAGTGTGTGTGTGTGTGTGTGCGTGTGTGAGTGCGCGTGTGTGTGCGTGTGTGTGTGTGTGTGAGTGTGCGTGTGTGTGCGTGTATGTGAGTGAGTGCCTGAGTGTGTGTGTGTGCCGGAGTGTGTGAGAGTGTGCGAGTGCTGGTGTGTGCATGTGTGTGCATGTATGTGAGAGTGTGTGACTGCTTAAGTGTGTGTGTGTGTGTGTGCGTGTGTGCGAGTTAGTGCCTTAGTATGTGCGTATGTGGAGTGTGTCAGCTTAGACTCCAGGCCTTACCCCGCTGGAGTCGTTGGACACGCTGCTGCAGCCGGCCAGGCAGGGGTTAAAGTACGTGATGCCATCGGAGCCGCACACCGGAGCATACTCATGGATTTTACAGCCACAGTTCACGTTACAGCCGCCAGTCAGGTTCCTCTGGGTCATGGTCAGAGTGGGACTGGGTAGAGACATACAGCACAGGGCTTTTAAATAGGGATGGGTCATATATCGATAGCAGTATATCAGATATCAATATCGGCGGATATTGATACTCGATACCAATATTCTCTGTGTGCCCTTTTTGAACAGATTCATGAGTCATAATGGAAACAGAGTTATGCATATGCCCTTATGCATTCTGAGCATCCTAATTATTCACCACAATGAGTTCATAAGTGTGTTTATTTCACAACTTTCAAAAAGTAAAAGCTAACAACAACTAGCATGCTGAAGCACACTTCCTGATAATCAGACAATCCAACACTTTATATTTACAGTTAAAATCAGAAGTTTACATACACTGAATAAAAAGACGCATACGTTTTTTTTTCTCATTGTCTGACATGAAATCAGACTAAACTTTTCCTTTTTTGACAATTAGGATTACCAAAATTATTTCTATTTGCTAAATGCCAGAATAATGAGAGATGGATTTTCTTAGAACAATTTTCATTACTTTCTTCAAAGTCAGAAGTTTACATACATTTCATTAGTATTTGGTACCATTGCCTTTAAACTGTAAAGCCAAACGTTTTGGATCTTCTTCCACAACCTTCTCACAATAGTTGGCAGGAATTTTGGCCCATTCCTCCTGACAGAACTGGTGTAACTGAGCCAAGTTTGTAGGCCGCCTATGCCTTTTCAGGCCTGCCTAGAAATTTTCAGTAGGATCGGGATCAGGGTTTTGTGATGGCCACTCCAAAAGATTGACTTTGTTATCCTTAAGCCACTTTGTAACCAGTTTAGCAGTACGCTTCAGGCCATTGTCCCATTTGAGCACAAGCTTTAACTTCCTGGCTGATGTCTTGAGATGTTGCTTAAGTGTTTCCACATAATGTCCTCATGATTCCTCATGATGCCATCTATTTTGTGAAGTGAACCACTTTTTATTAGATGTGCATGTCTCTACCTACCAGAGTGGCCTTTCAGCCCATGTCAGTACAGTACTCGTTTCACTGTAGATAATGACACACTCTTACCAGCTTCAGCCAGCATCTTCACAAGGTCTTTTGCTTTTGTTTTTGGGTTGATATGCACATTTCAGACCAAAGCACGTTCATCTCTGGGACACAGAACCCGTCTCCTTCCTGAGTGGTATGATGGCTGGATATTCCCATGGTGTTTATACTTGCGTATAATTGTTTGAACAGATGAACATGGCACCTTCAGGCATCTGGAAATTGCACCCACGGATTAACCAGACTTGTGCAAGTCCACAGTTCTCTTCATGATATCTTGGCTGATTTCCTTTGACTTTCCCACAATATTATACAAAGAAGCAGTGTGTTTCAGGTGTGCCTTCAAATACATCCACAGGTGTGTCTCTTATTAGCGCAAATGTTGTCAATAAACCTATCAGAAGCTTCCAAAGACATGACATCATCATGCATAGTAATCTTACTGTATGTAAACTTCTGACTTTGAAGAAAGCAATGTTAAATTGTCTAAGAAATTCCTTCTCTCATTATTCTGGCATTTAGCAAATAGAAATAATTTTGGTAATCCTAATTGACCTAAAACAGGAAAAGTTTAGTCTGATTTCATGTTAGACAGTGAGCATGTCTTTTTATATAGTGTATGTAAACTTCTGATTTCAACTGTAGATGCAGACTGAACACAGTGTACTTATATCAACCTCAAGAGCTGCTTATAGAATATAAAATATACTAGGGCAAGACCAGTTTTGCTCAAATACATGGAGATAAATCAGGTACAGGCCCTGTAAGTCAAGATTCAATTTATAATGCAGATTTAAATTGAGGAGCATTCATATTTGAGAGAATGCACAGATGTACAAACTGTTACAAAAATGACATGTATTTCAGAACATGTTAGCAGGTACATCTAATAAGACCCCATAGAAACACAGAGAGATGCAGTTCTTTGTAGAGGAGTGCCTTATATCAGATGTGCGTGATACTTTCACAGACACTGAGACAGTCCTCCACTGCTACACACCACAAGCTCAAACTCAACTGCCTGACTGTTTGGACCATGCAGCTAGGGCTGGGTAATTTTTTTCAGTGCCAGTATTTAGACGATACCTGATATGTGTTTCTCTGTTTTGAATCTGTATTTGACTCCATGTAGTATCCATTAATTCTTAATTGGACACACATTATTAGTTCATAATAAGTAAATCTGTCACCAACACGTCAACAAAGCACCCTTCTCGGTGGCTTAAGATGGTTTTGCAGTCTGTATAGAACTTATTTGCTGTGGAGATCAGCAGCCCCATGCAAAAGTACACAACCAGAAAGATAATAATGGCCAGTGGTAACTTCCAGAATAAGGTCAATAGCCTAATTGTACCTCACACCAATTATGACTGAAAAACACGCAGTGGCTATAACAATGTAGTTGTACCCTGAACCCTTAAGATCGTATCAGATCAGCACGCGCCAGAATGTCTATCACAGTACCTGTTGTTGAAACTAAAATATTTATGAATTAGTAGCATAGACTGTATATATAAATGGACATAGCTAACCTGCTAGCTGTCGCGTTCCAAATAGGAAGTGAACATGGGTGTGTTTCAGCTCCATCCACTCTGGCTCCAATTCACTTTCTATTGAAAAACCACCGCTCCACTCACCATAACTACTGCTGTCAAGGTCATCATTTTGGTCCTAAAATGTTCGTATTAATCAGATCTACATGATGCTGGTGTTTTTATTTTGCTATTTTGTCCGTAAATCAAGATATGAACATTAATAACAGGCCAATGAGACAACTTCTTTTCCCAACGTCCACCCCCTGTCAAACCAGTGGGAAGGTCGGGAAGGGGCGTCACCTTCAACAGCTTCGCTCTGGATTGTCTCTTTAGTTGCTAGGATACTTGTGACCAGAAGTCCAAATATGGAACTCTGAATCAGCCACTATAACTGCTATCCTGAATGAGCTTCATTTGGTTGGAGCCAAACGCTATGGGTGACGCCCTTAGTCCACTTCTTTACACAGTCTATGGTTCTTATCTAAATTAAATGTTTTGATATCTGTAGACAATTTACTGCCCACCCACTACCCATTAATGTGTCTCTCCCAAATGCTTGAAAGTCACCCTGTTTTCTGTTATGAACACAAACATATATCTGCGATTGTCAATGTAAAGGTCTCACCCGGTGGTGTAGGGGATGTTGATGCCCCCCAGGTTGATGCTATCACAGCCCACGATGAAGAGCGTGGAGAAGCAGAGCAGAGACACACCGCTGCAGATCATGGCTAGCTTAGCAGACTCCCGCGCCCCAAGCTTTAGCTTCTTTATGATGTACCCACCCAGGACAATGCCCACACCAGCACTGGGCACGATGATCACACCTGGAGGACCACAGCACACAATCAGTGGGATTTAAAGGTGCAGTATGTAACTTTCCTTGTGGGAGGTCATATGTGCCAAGACATATTGTGCTTGAGCCTGCTCTATGGTAATAATCTATGACACCTGTGGATCATTATGTTATAATTTGCACATTTTAAATCACAATATTCATGTAAACGCAGTGGGCGTCTACTGGTGGTGGTGAAAACGGGGATTGATCACCAAAATTGCATAGCATTGCAGCTTAGTGGACCAAGCTATGGTGAATAAAATAAATGAAAATTAGCTTTCAAAATTATTGTATGTGTGTCATATGTGCATGTGTGTGTACACCTGTATATGTGGCTCTGGTGGTACCCATAGACTGTAGTATTGAAGTGGATAGAAGGAAAGAAGGCAACAGATTGCTCATGTCTTGAATGTGGAGAAAATAGCAAAATAAAAACACCAGGATCATGTAAAGTGGTTTAAAACATTTTAAGGAGAAACACTACAGGCAAAACAATTCTTTTCCATTTTTGTTTTTTGTTTTTTTTCTTGGTCAGTTTGGTTTCTAAACATCCAAGCTCTCACACAGAAACAACAAAATCGGCAGCAAAATATATTTTGTTATTTTTATGCATTTTTCTCCCATAGGGACAAAAGGATCACCCCTTAAAGTAGCACCTACATACACCACACTTGTCAAATCGTACAGAAGATTTCTTGATAGCTAATTCAAAGCCTGATTTATTTAAGTTTTAACTCCAAAAAATTAGGTGCAATTAGAATTTTACTATTTTATACAAATAGTAAATAAGATTCACTCTGTATTTTTTATATCTAATACATAGACAGTATATATAAATGGACATAGCTAACCTGCGCGTCGACACTGGCTCCAATTCACTTTCTGTTGAAAAAATATCACCCCTCTCTCCGTAACTGCTCGTCATTTTGGTCTTAAAATGTTCGCATTAATCCGTGACATAATCCTGGTGTTGCTTTTATTTGGCTATTTAATAACAGACCAATGAGGCACCTTCTTTCCCCAAGGTCGCGCCCACTAGCGTTAGCAACAGGTTGATTGACAGCATTGCTAAGCGCCCACTCCCTGCTAAACCAACAGTGCGGGCGGAAGGGGCATTACCTTCAACCATCTAACTCCTGATTGGCTCTTTGGTTGCTATGATACTTGCAGTTGGAATTCCAATTAAAGCCGCAAGCGGCATCGAACAGCCCTCGCGGGCTGCGCTTCGCACTCAGCCTACCCGGAACTCCCTAAGGGTGGCGCCACTTGCCTGTGTTTTCTTGCAGCTTTGGGCTGTACTTGTCACTAAACAAAGTCAAAAGACATTGGACGCGCTGATGCACAAAATGCGATAACATGGGTACTTGAGGCATCGCCATGACAACACCGTGCAAAATACAAAGTTGGCCCCTCTGACTGAAGAGTCACTGTGCCAAGTTTCATGTTCTTCAATGAAGCTAGTAAGTTGTTATAAAACTTTGAAATGTAGGACAATTTGTAACGTTTCCCCTTAGGATAACATAGGCTCTTTTGCGCATCGCCATGGCAACCCATTGAAAGATATGACATTGGTCCCTTTGACTTTTTTGATCGGGATGACATGAAGAGTCATTGTGCCAAATTTCACATTATTCCATGAAACTAATATTTTTCTCATGAATGGGAAATTTTGGGATCAGTCTCATTAGGATAACATGGGCACTTTGGCACATCGCTATGGCAACACGGTGCAAAAAATGACATGGCTCTGATTGACTTTATTGATTAGTATTCGCTATGGCACACGGTGCAAAAAATGACATGGCTCTGATTGACTTTATTGATTAGTATTAGAAAGTATTTTTTTTCTCAATGAGTGGGTTTAGGCAAGAAAGTTTTAAAATTGATTTGAATTTGAGCCCAATCTGACTTTTTATGCGCAAACCGGAGCAAATTTTGACATGTGAAAATTTCAAAAATTCTGATGGAATTTTGCAACTTCGTCGCACGCAAACCGTGATAGGTATCAAAATTAATTGGATAACTTTTGATGCCCCTAGATTATGTACAGTGATTTTCAGCCCTGTCGGTGAAGTCCCTTCAGAGGAGTTGGTTAAAATACGACGTCAGCTGACTCGGCATGTCGGAAGTATCGATCCAAGATGGCCGACTTCCAGTT
>JACM01059042.1:0-15672 GCA_000787095.1 Periophthalmodon schlosseri
AACATGTAATAATCATGTGTAATAAACGCATGTAATAAATGCATGTAATAAATGTGTGCAATAAACGTGTGTAATAAACGTGTGTAATAAATATCTAATAAATGGCACATGTGTGTAATAAACGTGTAATAAACAGCACATGTGTGTAATAAACGTGTAAAACAGCACAAATGTGTAATCAACATGTAATAATCATGTGTAATAAACGCATGTAATAAATGCATGTAATAAATGTGTGCAATAAACGTGTGTAATAAACGTGTGTAATAAATATCTAATAAATGGCACATGTGTGTAATAAACGTGTAATAAACAGCACGTGTGTAATAAACGTGTAATAAACAGCACAAATGTGTAATAAACGCATGTAATAAACATGTGTAATAAATGTGTGCAATAAATATGTGTAATAAACAGCACACGTGTGTAATAAACATGTGTAATAAACAAGTGTAATAAACAGCACACATGTGTAATAAACGTGTGTTAAAAACAGCACACGTGTAGTAAACATGTGTAATGGACGTGTAGTAAACGTGTGTGGTAAACGTGATAAATAGCACATATAAGCAGCACATATAAACAGTACATATAAACAGAACATATAAACAGCACACATGTTATAAACAGTCTCAGCCTCAGGTCATCTCCAGTAAAGTGCATCTGAGGGACACAGAGTCAGGTATGTGCCGTTTGTGTCGTTTGAGTTAAAAAGCTGTTAGTAATCAAACGCAGAAGAGTTGAAGTTATTTAAATGCAGAAGCACACGGGCGTGACAGTGTTGAAACCTGCTTCACCAGGACACATGTGGGGATAAGCGTGGCACGGCTCTCTGCGTTTGAAGATAATGGTGGATGGCAGCGTTTCAGGGCTTATATACGAGAGCCGCTGTGGCCCTCCTCCTGCCTCTGCACTTACATAAACTGCAGCTCCGATAGCCCGCTTCAGCTGCTTAAACAGGGGGCCGCAGTGAATTCCTGAGTCTAACAGAATATTTAATCCCCATGTTAGCGCCTGCCACATCAGCGCCGTCACGAGAGCCCGCGTCACAGATACTCCGTCGGTTAGTTGAGACGTGATCGCGCTGCACTGACCTCTGGGAAATTGAGTCTTTAATCACCACATCTCCAGGCTCCGGGTAAATTAGCATTCCTTGGTTGTAATCTCATCTCAGCGGCTCCTCTGCCAATTCAGTGAGTGAGGGGACACTGTTTGACTTTGTGCCATGTAATGCCAATGCGATTGTGATTGATGAGAGCAGACGCCCTCAGGCTGTGATGCGTCTCTGCTGGGTGTGGGACCCTCGTATGATCTCACTCCAGTCCCTCACCAACGCCGCACACAACGCAGCGCTGTGTCTCAAACATGCTGAACTTTAAAAGGTCCTATATTAAAAAAAACTGACTCTTGTTAGCTTTTAGCCATGTTATAATACTGTTAGCTCCTCAAAAACAGGCCTGGAGTTGTGTTTTGTTTCATTTACACATGTTTAACACACAAACTCTGCATATTTAGGTCGAGTTCTTCTCTCAAACTGAAAACGTAACACTTTATAATTAGTCTGTCTACATCTTCAAAGCTCAAAATGCTCTGTTACACCTTATGATGTCATGAAGTGGTAGTTTTCAAGCTAACAGCTACATTTTACCTTTAGTTCAGTAGAGACTGGCATTTCTGGGGCTGAAATCATCCAAATGATTCTAGTGAAGTTGTATGGAGTTTAAAAACAAACACAGTGGAGCACTTCCTGTATTACCACATGACATCACAAGGTGGAAAAGGGTGTTTTCAGTTTGAGAGAAATCACAAGGTGAAAAGGGTGTTTTCAGTTTGAGAGAAGAACTCAGCCTAAATGTGCAGGGTTTGTGTGTTAAACATGTGTGAATGAAACAAAACACAACTCCAGGTCTGTTTGTGACGAGGAAACAACATTATAACATAGATCAGACAGTGTAATATGGGCCCTTTAAATAGATTCCTTTTAGCTGACTTGCAAATGCTAATCATTCATTATGTTGTCGCAGATACAGGTGTTTCACTACTGAGGAGATGGGATTTGATGAGACGGCATAATCTTTACCTGTTTCTAATAATTACATGGGGCTTTATTTCCCAGACGGTCCATTTGTGCAGTGTCTGTTTTGGTCTGACCTCTCGGATCTGGACAGTGGTCTCTTAAGGATTTAAAGAGCTGACAGCCAAGAAGCCATTACAGCTCACTGAGAGGAGGGCCGCTAAATTGGTTAGCTCGCAGCAGCAGTAAATAAGATGGAGAGAGAGAGACCCCTTGTTTTTCACCTTGTCAATACCTTAGCCTTCAGCCGGTGGACTCTCAACTTAGAATTTAAATCTCTCCACAGAAGAAAATATAGAGTCGTCAAATATTATTTATTAAAATGCTTTGAGCTTACCTGACCTTCACAAACAAATCAGACCGCATTATACAAGTCTAAGCATTCCACTTTATGCTCAAAGGCCCCATGTCTTCAAGTGTTATATAGATAAACACAATGCTAAAAGCCCATATGACGATGTTTCTGATCTGTTCTAATGTCGTTTCCTCATCACAAACAGACCTGGAGTTGTGTTTTGTTTCATTCACACATGTCTGAAAATGCTCTGTTCCACCTTGTGATGTCATCAAGCGGGAGTTTTCAAGTTAACAGCTCCTTTTACCTTTTTGTTCAGTAGAGATTCGCAATTCCAGGGTTGAAATCATCCAAATGATTTCAACCCTGAATTGCGAATCTCTACTGAACAAAAAGGTAAAAGGAGCTGTTAACTTGAAAACTCCCGCTTGATGACATCACAAGGTGGAACAGAGCATTTTGAGCGAGATGTAAACAGACTAATAATACAGTGGCTAAAAGCTCACACGAGTCCATTTTGCGTAATATAGGACCCTTAGTGTAAAATAATCCTCACTCGATGATGTAACCTTAACCCAAGGCGACGAATAAAAGGATAAAAAGACTCATTCCGTCACAATGCAGGGCGGTCATTACATTACTGCTTTTTCATTATCATAATCGTTATTATAGCACCAATAACAGTGAGTGTGACCACAGGGAGGACCGGCCTTAAATGAGATCAATCTGGAATTAGGCTGAAGACGAGGGAATGGCGTATATAGGTCTGCGCACATCGCTCTCCAGATGACTAATTTAGTGCTTCTTAGGACGTTCTGTGACTTTAAATGTGGCCCACAGTGGACCGCCTCATCTTTTATTGAGCATAAAGATTGTGATGGTGCCAGTAACCCCGGACACATTTGCGAGCCCTGCACCCAGAGGCGAGTCAGTAAAATGGCCGCTCCGAGCTCACTTTAGTCTCTGATAGATTCTGCCTTTCACAATCACACCAGCGCCTCTCCAGCCCCACGCCACGACCAGCAGTTTGACATTTTCGCTAAAGGAAAAAAATGTGTTTGGATCAATGATGGTTTATTGATGCCGTGTTCCTGATAACACCTGAGGGCCACAGTATCAGCAATGCAAAAGTATAGAGAGGACGGGCTTTTGTTGGCATGTTCAATCGATCCTAAATTAAACTTATCGTCCTTTCTTCTTTACGCGTTTTTTCACCAAGAATCAATATAAACATCTGTGATCTCAGAGTCTGAACGTGAAATGTCACTTTATACCTTTGCTAGACTACTTCTTTTATTTATATCAACTCTTTTTTGTTTTTTTGTTCTGTTTTAGTCCTGTTTTAGTCCTGTTTTAGTCCCGTTTTAGACCCGGTTTAGTCCTGGTTTAGTAGACCCGGTTTAGACCCGGTTTTAGTCCCTTTTAGACCCGGTTTAGACCCGGTTTAGACCCGGTTTAGACCCGGTTTAGACCCGGTTTAGTCCTGGTTTAGTCCTGGTTTAGTCCTGGTTTAGTCCTGGTTTAGACTTGTTATAGTCCTGTTTTCTTTTCTTTACATTTGAATCAACTCTTTTTGAAGTTTCTTTTTACTTTATAGCTCACATGCTCATCCCCCTCGAGCTGATGCGTTTGTGTCACTCTCAGTGTCGTGTTAAGTTCATACCTCAGAACAAATGTGGTCTAAACATCATTTATAAATACAGAAGTGTGACTGTTGAGTTCTGAGATGTTCTTGGCCTTAGTAAAGTATCTATTACAGAGACATTCAGCTGGTAATGTAAGATAGTGGAGGCTGTGGAAGACGCTCAGCCTGCATTAAGAGGGGACCTTTGTTCTCCCAAATTTACCAAAATAACAGTGATGCGTGTTCCCGCTTTCAGCGCAGCGTTAAATCACCATGATTGTCTTGCATAATGTGTTTCCTGGAGTCTTTGCACATTCAAGTACTGAGGTGGCATTTATGAATATGATTATGGCGCTCTACATACCTGGCTCTCTCGCGGTTTGTTTGGATCACAGAATCACAGGGTGGAAGTCATCAGCGTGCAGATGAGAGCTGGTAAACACATGGGCAGGTCCAACATCACAGCTGAATCATTCACATTCACGCCGGCTCTTCTTTGACCTTGGGACCTGTTTAGTGGGCAAACACACATTTCACACAGAAGAATCCAAAGCTTAATCTTCCCGCTTTTCCAATTAATTAAAAACGTGGGCGATACGGGTTTAAGTCTCCAGGGGAAGCACGTTAGGAGTTGTGGAGGTCTTCATTTGACCTCATGGCGAGTAGATGTCCCCGCTGGGATGAATAAACGCCACGCAGGACAGCAGTATTAAATCGTGCTATAACGTGCCTCATTGGTAATGCCTGCGGTGCTTCCAGACCTACAGAAAGTCATCGCTGTTCCCTCCTGTGATCTGCAGCTCCGCCTCCTCGATAGATTTGTCACATTTCAACTTCCCCACAAATCCCCTTGAAATAACCTGAGATAAGACCATCTAAATAGACTGGTGTGCTGATAGCTAAAGCGTCCTAAAGCAGCCATTAGCGGGATTAGCAAGTAGCTTTTCAGTAAATGAGCCCATCATTGACCTTGTAGGGATGCTCTACTCAACAAGTAAGCAGTGTGGATGTTCTTTTCGTCACCCTGCGGAGACACTGTGAATGTGGACTTAAAAGTAGCATTGCGCTCACCCAGCTGTTAGCACACTTTTGATCATGGAGCAATTTGCAGAAATGCTTCCACTGTGTAAAAGACATCAATGGCTTCCCACAGAACCGTGCAATCTAAGGACCACTGTGAAAGTTTATTAGCTCAAGAAAAATTGTGTTCACAGACCTACTTTTGTGCCAGTTTTATCTCATACCAATAGTAAGAAATACAGAAAGACCTTTGTTTTTGAAGAGGGATGAAAGTTCTGTTCCACCATCACATATGTATCGATGGTTTAATACTGTGCCTATGCGACCTGTAGTTATTCTAATGTTGGTCCTCCTTTGGGTTAGTCCTTCTTTACTACTCAAGTCATGCTATAGTCTGAATTTAGACCTGGTTTAGACCTGGTACAGACCTGGTACAGTCCTGGTTTAGTCCTGGTTTAGTCCTGGTTGAGACCTGGTTGAGACCTGGTTGAGACCTGGTTGAGACCTGGTTGAGACCTGGTTGAGACCTGGTTGAGACCTGGTTGAGACCTGGTTGAGACCTGGTTGAGACCTGGTTGAGACCTGGTATAGTGCTGTTTTAGACCTGGTTTACACTTGGTTAAGACCTGGTTAAGACCTGGTTAAGACCTGGTTAAGACCTGGTTAAGACCTGGTTAAGACCTGGTTAAGACCTGGTTAAGACCTGGTTAAGACCTGGTTAAGACCTGGTTAAGACCTGGTTAAGACCTGGTTAAGACCTGGTTTAGAGCTGGTTTAGAGCTGGTTTAGAGCTGGTTTAGATCTGCTTAAAATCTGGTTTAGACCTGGTTTAGACGTGGTATCATCCTGTTTTAGACCTGGTTTAGACCTGATATAGTCCTGTTGTAGTCCTGGTTTAGTCCTGGTTTAGACCTGTTTTAGATCTGGTTTAGACCTGATATAGTCCTGTTGTAGTCCTGGTTTAGTCCTGGTTTAGACCTGTTTTAGATCTGGTTTAGACCTGATATAGTCCTGTTTTAGTCCTAGTTTAGACCTGGTTTAGATCTGGTTGCACTTGAACAGGGGAATATTTTCTTAGATTGTACTTGGTGCAAAATTTTGAGAAGCACTGCAGCAGCCTGTAGCTATAGATTTGGGTTCAAGACTATAATTATCAGCAACTAAGCTCCGAGGAATTATTCTCCCAGTGTTAATTTATTCAATGTATAAATGATGCAGTGCTAATGTGTTCGCAGTTTACAGAGACGACATTAACACTGTATAATTTTCATCCACAACCAACGATAACACTTACCAGATATGATGTAATCCAGTTTCCTGTCTGTCAGAACTGCCTCGAATTCACAAAAACACCTTTATAAAAACATATTAGCATCCATTAGTCACTGTACTTATGTAACATTCATAATTACACTATTAACAGTTAGTGATGTTAGTGGGTACAGCCTTACTCTGCTTCTGGGGTGGAAAAATATAGGAATTATATTTTTATATAGCAAACCTTTCCCAAGTTTTGCATTTTAAATGATCTTTACGTAACCTGACGTGTTTGCATACATAAGTTTAATTATTTTACGTTTTTAGAATAAAGATACTACAGTTACTATTTCTATGTTTTTGTATAACCGCCATTTTGCTCACAGTTGTGCAGTTGTTAGCTAGCACTCCGTTAGCTTTGGGTTAAACTGACTTTGTATAAGACACTCTGGTATTTAAAATAAAATATTAAACATAGTAAGAGGCATGTACATTTGTTTGGTTGTATCTAACATTTACAGAGCGATGTTTTCTCGTGTATTACTTTAATTACCTCATTAGCTGCGTTTCCACCTTGTTTTTAATGCGCATTTCGAAGATTCGCGTAAATAACGGGAGACGCAAACGCCAAATATCACTTTTAGAACACTTGCACTTGCATAAAAGTTAATTCGTTCGCTTCAAGTCGCTGTCGATTTAACCGCAGCACAGTTAAAGCGCATTTTAAAACGGTGGAAACTCATTCAACCGCGCCAACTCTGCCGCTAACGAGCGTCACGTGACCTTTTTTACACCTGTTGCTAGGTAGAAATTCACTCAAACTCTCTCTGTAAACGTTTTAGCGCGTGTTTATTTGTGGCTGTGATATTTCGAATATTTATTTTAAAATATAAAAGGTGAGGAGAACGCGCCAGGGAGCCAGGAGAGACAGAGCTGATCTAAAATTCACCATCTCTGGCTCCGTGTGATGTACAGTCCCAGTGGAAGGATCCATCATGGCGGGTCGCAGACACCACTTTCCCCCCTGTCAGATCCTTCAGCGCTGCGCCTGTGTTTGGAGCGAGGTGAGCTTATTTCCATGCACATTTACAAACGCACACTGTATATGTCTCCCTTCAGAATATTTTGGCTTTTGGATGCAGCATAGAAAATATAATTATTAAACTTGAAAATGTACAAGGAGCGATAGTCTAGATAAAAGCGATATAAACTGAATAAATACATGAAATTAAAATAACACAATGCGATGTAAAGTCAGAATGGGTGAAATAAAATAGCTTATTCGTGGGCTTCACCGTCCTGTTTATGGGTGCAAAATATTTCACGCAAAAGATAAAATATTTTGTTTTGAATTGTTGCTATGGAAACGGTGCTAATTTTAAATCGCTCTGAACCCCATTGACACAGGCACAAGCATTAAACTAACTAATGATGTTTTTTGGTAGATTTAGTAGCATTTTCTATGTTAACCAGTCATAGAAGTACTCAATTTTGTTACTTAAGTAAAAGTAGATACTGGAGCAAAAAATACTCAAGTAAAAGTGAAAGTATCACATGAAAAAAGTATTAAAGTACCTGTTTAAAAATGTACTTAAAGAGTAAAAGTAAAAGTATTTCATGCAGGTTTTGAGGTCTAATAAATCTTCATATGTAGTGGTTTTGATAAAGGTTTGAGCTGAATTTTGTTCAACAGAAACAATCAAATGGGTTGTTTTTATTTGTATATTTTTGTTTTTCTCAAATTATGAACGTGTTAAAAATAAACCCTCAGCCTTTTCAGCAGGTCTCACACAATAATAAAAAATACTTTTACTTTTCAGTCCTGTTCAAAAATGTAGTGGAATAGAAAGTACAAATACTGCTCTCAAATGTACTGAAGTAAAAGTAAAAAGTACCCACTTTAAAATCTACTTAAGTAAAGTACAAATACCTTAAATTTCTACTTAAGTACAGTACTTTGCTACTTTTACTTTGTTACGTTACCACTGGTACTAACACCTGCACAATAGTTCTACCTTAGTACAGTACTTTGCTACTTTTACTTTGTTACGTTACCACTGGTACTAACACCTGCACAATAGGCCTGTTCTGTTCAGTCTGACCTCTGTGATTCTGCTTTTGAGTGAAAGAATTTGTAGTTTACAACGTTTCGGCCCTTCTGACCTTCAGCTCCTTCCGCTCCTTTTATATAAGTTAAGGGACCGCCCCCTTAAGAGCAATCAACCAATCAGAACAGTGGAAAAATACATTCACAATTAGACCCCAAGATGCCAGTCTTTTGTGAGTTATGACAATGACTAGAAAAGTATAATTATTAACACACTAAAAGGTAAGAGTTTTATTCCATAAAAGCAAAATGAGTGGCGCCTCGAAGAGTTAGTTTACATAGAAAATTGTCAAATCGTGTACCAAACAAAGCACAAATATTTGCTTACTATTCCTTATTTTTATGTATAGATTCTTTTCCCTGGGCAGAACCGCGCGTCTCCAGCTCGGTACGGACTTTGAGTTTGTGAGTGTTTACTGGCAGTCGGCTGTAATTACTTTGCTCTGCCTATTTGCAGCAGTAATTAGCACTGACAGACACTGCTCCTCCTGTGTTTAGTGAGCGGCGCTAAATGCTAACACGAGGCTGGACTCTGTCTGTTTGCTCTTCGCCTCTTTTTGCTGTTAACACAGATGCATCACGGAACAAACAACTGTCACCATTTTCAACATTGTGCAAACTGTAAAATTCATTAGTGACTTTTCAGGAAGTGCTTGGGACGGAGAAACATCCAGCCAGGATTTAATTAATTTCTGGTGCAGTTTTGATCCGTGGCAAATCGTGTCGAGGAATTAAACGGATAAAAGTGTGGAACTAATTTGTGATAAGGTGAGAGCAAACTGAAATTTTCTTGGTCAAAACATGACTGTGTTGAGTGAGTGTGACGTCACCCACAGCGTTCGGCTCCAAATGAAGCACTGTACTTTGTTGTGACAACAGCAAAACATTGGCGTTCGTGTCTGTTTACATTATAACGTTTTTTTTTTTACTATTCACTTGAGATATTTGGCGTATCGGCCTTAAATCTCCAGCACAGGCCGATATTTTGTTTTGGCCGATCTGCTGCCCACAAAAACACACACAAAACTTTATATTAACACTTTAGTACGAAGAGATGGCTGCACAAAACATGACCACACACGTAAAAAAAGGACTTGGGGGGGAGTTTGTAGTTAATTTAATGTACATAGTTTGAGGAAAACAATCAATATTGGCTAAAACATATCGGCAGATCTTATCTTAATTCGAAACAATCGGCATCGGGCAAAAAACCCAGTCGATCTCTACTATTCACTATGAACCAGATGTTGTGTGTTCTTATTAAAGATTGAACTGAACTCAACAATGGAGTTTGCACGTCAGCGTCGTCGGGGGGTTGTGTCGTCGTCTTCCTCGTGTTCAAAACAAGATCGTTCCAGTTGAAACTTGAATAAATGAATGAATGAATGAAAGAAAGGGTGATTAAAGGGCCCATATTACTCTATTTTCTGATCTCTGTTCTAATGTTTCCTCATCATAAACAGACCTGGAGTTGTGTTTTGTTTCAGTCACGTGTGTTTAAATTATATTTTTTTAAAAAAGGCTTTATCAAGGAAAACCTATTGACACTTCGCAGCTGGTGTCATTAACATCCCCTGGAGCGTGAAGCTAACTCAACGCACTGCTCTGTCTGAAGCTCTGTTACACAAGTTGGACTTTAATCTGAGCTTTATTTTAACCAAAAAGAACTGACGTAGCTGGAACTGCATCAGGTGAGCGGATTAGAGCTGTTTAACCAGACAGACGAGATCATCGGGCAGAAGCGAGTTTGTTCTGCACATTCTGGTGATATAAAGGGGATTATCTTTGTTTGGCGATTCTCACGATTATACAAAATGTCTGCCCTTTTGTTTATGTCTCATCCCCGCTGCGCTGGTGCCCCCGGTGGAACAACCAGGTAATTAGTCACTATTCGATGACATCTGCTACAGGTTCGGTGTTTTTCAGTGTAGCTCGGGGGGGAAGTTTGAAGTGACACGTCCCGCTCTTGTAAAACCTTAATGATCTTCGCAGGCACATAAATCTCCTATCAAAATGTTTACTTAGGCACAAAGACGAGGTTATAGTTATGCAGCCTGTAAAGCTGTCTCCCAGGCTGTTCTCTTCACTGCAGTTATTGTGCTCTCGCTATAATCTACCCATCAGCCCCTGGGCCCGCCACAATCCCCCACTGACATGAAACCGCCGCCACTTAATTTCATTCTCGATTATCTCGCGGAGCGCAGAGCGAGCCAGCAGTTTGCCCATATTAACTAAATTGGAGGCAGAGGAGAAGCCACAGATGTAATGTGTAAGGACTGACCTTGTGAGCCCCAGTGACCTCTGGGTAATGTAGTTTTTAACCTCCTTCAAGTAAAGCTATTGATTTTTTTTTTT
Organism: Periophthalmodon schlosseri; assembly: GCA_000787095.1. NCBI lineage: Eukaryota > Metazoa > Chordata > Actinopteri > Gobiiformes > Gobiidae > Periophthalmodon > Periophthalmodon schlosseri. The sequence continues at coordinate 10,733 of JACM01059042.1, forward strand.
TTGCCCCGTGTTTTGATTATTATCCAGAACTTTTTATCATCTCCGCGTCATCTCCCGCAAAACAGAGTAAGTCAGGTATGAGTAATGGATCCTATTTATCTCACACATCTGAATTTTGTGTAAACAGAAGGTAAGACGCGCTGGGATCTAACCAGGATCCAAGACGTCAGTCATTTGTTATTGCATACTCCGGTTTGGACTGGTTTTGAGTGATTGATGGAGCCTGGTTTATCAATGAATAGATGCTTTTAGGCGACGGGCCAACGGCGACGCATGGGGGACACTGGAGATGAGAAGAAGTTATATTTTTGTATTACATTTTTTCCTCTTTCAGTGGAGTTTGCACGTCAGCGTCGTCAGGGGGTTGTGTCGTCGTCCTCCTCGTGTTCGAAACAAGATTGTTCCAGTTGAAACTTATCATTTTAATTTGCCCCAAATGAATAGAAGCAGGAGTGATTAAAGGGCCCATATGGCACTATTTTCTGATTTATGTTCTAATGTTGTTTCCTCGTCACAGACAGACCTCAAAAACACAACTCCAGGTCTGTTTTTGAGGAGGGAACAGCGTTAGAACATGGATTAAACCTCACAAGAGTCAGTTTTGCGTAATATGGGACCTTTAAAATATACCTCAAGGCCCAAGTTCGTTGGTGGAAATATACGAAGGAATAGACACAGTAAATTGGCCTCAAAAAGCAACAATAACAATAATGTGTTTGCAATATAATATAACAACTTTAGCTTCATTATCTTATAAACGGAACAGTTTTAATTGAATATTGAATTGAATGAAATTGAATAAAGGCCATAAGTGACATGTTTTTATGTGTTAAATTATGTGAAAAAAGGCTTTATCAAGGAAAACCCATTGATACTTTACTGCTGACGTCATCAACATTCCCTCGGGGGTGAAGCTAACTGGAAGCACTGCTCTGTCTGAAGCTCTGTTACTCAAGTTAGACTTTAATCTGAGCTTTATTTTAACACAGTCTCACCATAAAGAGCTGTCTTATGTGAACTACAACAGGTGAGCTGCTCTGTCCCTCTCGAATAACATTACAGTCTCAAGCTAGCATTGGCTAGCATTAGCATTAACAGTTTTTCAGAGAGTCACTCTCACCTCGGATTGAGCACAGGCTCCTGAAAATGAGCTGTTTAGATCCATTTTGTATTTTTTCTTGCATTTTAAGACTTTTTTGGAGGGAAGGCTGTGTTTGCTAATGTGCGCGTCGTGTCACCGTGATAACTGCGGAACATTCCTCCATAGACATACATGCAGAACCCCCCCAGCGTGACGTCACTGCACAGTATCAGTGGGGAGCCTGCGTGAGGCGCACACTGGGTCTCATACCGAGCTGCGTGTTCTGGATGGATCCAAATCTCTGGCCCATTTTCTACAACCGAAATAAACATCTTGCCCCCGGTGGCCAAAAAGTGGAATTTATAAAAACGTGGTCATCACAGCGGTTTAGCGTCAGAGCTGTCAGCTGAATAAAACATAAGGGCTTTTTCTTTAGCTGCTGTCACACTGGGGGATCGTTAGCTCTAACCAGCCTCGCGCTGTACACACGGAAAATGGATTTGGTTGGGACCACAGGCGTATTTACATGTGAGCGTTAATGTACTCATATTCATTCATATGCATTGTCTCATTTGAAATAAGCAGAATGTGGAGAATAGTTTAAACAGCAGAGTAATGCATTGAGAGCAGCCATGTGGTAAAACGCTGATGTTATAGCCTATATATAAACGGGGACTTGACGTGACGCCCATTTTTGGCGTTATCACTTTAAATGGCTTTCGAAATCATGTTTTTCTTCCTCGAAAATTAAACTCGGCAGTGCACAAATATGTATCCTATAAATTATACATAGTTTTAGAATGAAGTCGCGTTTTATTTCTTTGGTATTTTAATAAAAAACACTAAAATGTCCTGTAGTGTGACTGTAGCACTAGGATGAGTCTGTTGTGTCAGAGACGGTTAAAGGGAGGCATGTTTACGTTTAATACAACTAACCCTTGATCTCTACTTTAAATCTATAAAAGATAAAAATAACAGTTTAATGCTGTAATCTTAATTTTGTACTTTTCTGAAAAATTTTGACCATGCCTGCGGTGTGACCATAGACTGTTTATATAAATGGACACAGCTAACCTGTTAGCCGCTACGTTCTAAACAGGAAGTGATCATAGGCGCACTTCCGGCTCCATCGACTCTGGTTCCAATTCACTTTCTATTGAAAAACTGTCACTTCTCTCTCTGTACCTGCTGCTGTCAGACTCGTCATTTTGGTCTTAAATGTTCGTATTAACCCTCTACATGATCCTGGGGTTTTTATTTCACCATTTTGTGCGTAACTCAAGATATGAACATTAATAACAGACAAATCAGGCGCCTTCTTTCCCCGAGATCTCTCCTGCTAGTGTTAGCAACAGGTTTGATTGACGGCGTTGCTAAGGGAAGGGGCGTTACCTTCAACAGCCTCGCTCCGGATTGGCTCTTTGGTTGCTATGATACTCGCGGTCGGAATTCCAAATATGGAACTCGGCTCCAAACTCGCCGCTATAACTGCTCCGGCCTCGATGAGCTTCATTTGGCTGGAGCCGAACGCTGTGGGCGACGTCGCACTCACTCAGTCACGTCTTTACACAGTCTGTGGGTGTGACAGAAAAATTCCATTCTGATTGTTAAAAATATATTCTTTACAGTGGGACAGTTACATAATTATTAAACCGGCACTAGAGACATATTAAGTCATTTAGTAGAAGTTTAACGTGGTAAATGTGCAGTGAGTGTCCAGCGGGGGGCGGGAGAGGTCACACACAGGGCAGGTTCAAACGTCTAAAACTAAAAGAGTTACACAAATGATGACGCAATGTTCGCGAAATGGCTCCCTACACTTGTTGTAGAACTGATTTGTTTTTGAAAATCATTTTTGTGTTTTGCTACAAAGGCGAGTCACACCACAGGACAGAAGAAAGGCGCCACACCCCCAGACGTCAAGGTAAATATGGGTCAGTTCTCTACAGCAGAGAGCGCTGAGACTCAAAAAGACAGAAAAATTATATGTCATCGGCAAGTTCAAGATGTGGTTTCCAAAGTGTTTTACCCCATTTCTATACGGGCTGCATTAGTCGCACAAAGCACAGATTTCTTGCCGTGTTTCGCTGTAGCAGAGCCTCATCGATGGTTCAATCTCATCTGTATTTTTGGCTTTAGTTCAGTAATGTCCCGTTTCTTTGTTCGATTCACGACATCTTTAACACAGCCCCATAGAACCATGACCCACACTGTGCTTCTCTTGAGGAGGAGACATTTATTAGGGGTTCATTCAAAACGATGCCTCTTTAATCAACAGGAAGCCTGACGTACAAAAATGATTCAAAACGTGCCTCTTTAATCAACAGGAAAGCCGACGTACAAAAATGCAACGTGATTAAAAAGTTTTATAACCACTGAGTCCAACAGAACAGATCTAATTAATATATCTAATCAACTGCCTTTGTAATTCCATTTTAAGAGACGTTATGGACACCCTGTATAAGAAGAGGGGATCCATACAAACCCGTTTAGTGCCACACAGAACAAGCTTACACAGACGTCTCCTCCTCCAGACTGCTCCATGGACAAACACGGGGATTTCCTTCTGAACAGACTTGACTTGTTTAACGTTGCGTCGAGCCAACAGACGGTGGGATATAAAACTGCTCCAAGGAACAAAAGGCGAAAACAAAAACCACGGGGCAATTCGAGAGCCGTTCCAACGTGTCCGCCACCCCCTCGCTCTCCGCAGACCCGCTCCCGATCGTGGGTGTCCTGAAGCACAAAATAGCAGTCGGATGTGGGTCAGGAGCCGGGCCAGATGGATGTGGCTGTAAATGAGACTAATAACAGAACGAGCGTGTCTGCGCCGGTGCGTCCCTCTGCTGAACGTATGGAGAGAAATGTAAAGATTTAACAGTAATCCATGGATTGGCCGGCTCAGAATCAATAACAAAGTGCACTAGATTGATAGAGCTGTCAGCAGTCAGTGGCCCGTCTCCAAAGGTTAGAAACAAAAGGTTGCATTTTAAGGTCTTATATTACGCAGAACTCACCCTTAAGAGGTTTTAGCCATGTTCTAGCCATGTTCTAATGCTGTTACATCCTCAAAAACATACTGGAGTTGTGTTTTGTTTCATTTACACATGTTTGAGCAACTCTTTATTATTAGTCTGTCTACATCTCCAAAGCTCAAAACGCTCTGTTCCACCTTGTGATGTCATGAAGTGGTCGTTTTTTTTAGTTTTTACCAGCTCCTTTTGCCTTTAGTTCAGCAGAGATCGGCAATTCCAGGGCTGAACTTATCCAAATGATTCAAGTGAAGGTGTGCGGAGTTTAAAAACACAGTGGAGCACTTCCTGTATTAGCGCTTGATGACATCACAAGGTGGAACAGAGCGTTTTCTGTTTGAGAGAACTAAGAAACAAATGCCATTATTATAGCTGCACATTATGGTTATATAAACTCAAAAGTTGACCCTAAACAAACGCTGTCCACAGTTAACTTTTAATTATCGATGCTAATCCACATAATTAACATGCTAATGAATGAAGCTAGCATGATTTATATTTATTTTATTTGTATTAATATTTTAAGACATTTTGAAGTGCGATATATTGCTGAAGCAAATATAGACGATAAACGATAATGTTGAAACCAAAACATAAAGCAGAATTATCCCCTTAAGTAATTAGTTTGTGTTTATAATGAGTCACAGAAGTTCATAATTCGACCTTCTCCAGCTCAAATCTCATCGTAGAACAGAAAAATAACAAAATATTTCACACTAGCACAAAAGTCCCCATGATAAATACTGACCCCCAAAAAGTACTGTTCCATTTGTTACGTCATCTCAGCAGTCACCTCCAGGCTCTCGCTCTAAAACCTTCAAATCAGG
>KN478378.1:9335-33949 GCA_000787095.1 Periophthalmodon schlosseri
CAGAAAGGAGGGGCTGGGAGTGAGGTAATCCCTAAAATGGCTCCCCCCTTACAACGGTTGTGTGTGTGTTTTACATAGAGTGCCATTGTTTCATTTGTGTTTATTCCAAACACCTACAGGCTTGGATCCACTTGACATCTAATTGTATTGTGACTTACTATTAAAAGGGCTTATATTACTTGATAATTGTATTACTTCATTATTACGTGCAAGTCTTTTCTTTTTTAGTTTTTTATGTATTTTGTTATGTAATTAATATATTTGACCATATATATTAGAGTAGCTTATTCAACAAGAGTACAATCACCACTTGATTCAAGTTTACCTTCCTACTAGTGTTTGTAATTAATTATAACAATGTTATATAGTACAACTCTGTAAGCTACTGATGTCATGCCATTGTGGATCAACAAAGTCTGACTAAGTCTAGTCTAAGGTACTGCTCAAAATGGCACCCACTAAACAAACTCAAATGTGTGTTTTCTCCTGGTTGAATCAGACATAGAGGGGTATTGTTTCGGGGCTTTTGTTTGAGTGTGTACTGTTCAGTCTGGGTGGGCATGCCGCCGGTCTGTCTGTAGTTCTGTCTGTCTAGTGCAGTGCTGTTCATCTCCCAGCGGCCGCCTGCCCTGTCTCCATGAGCCAGGCTTTTGTGCGCGGCTGTGTTTCTGGATGGCCTTCTATTGTGGGGCGCTCTTCTCTTTCCAAGTACCACAGAGAGGTCTGATTTGGCCCTGCAGTGCTGGTTTGAACCCAGGCTGTACAGACACATACAGAGCAACCCTACTGGGATGGGCGATATTGAAAAATGCAAATAAATGTATATTTATTTGTGATATTATAGTAATCCATCAGAAATGTGCTGAAACGTGTCTGCAAATGTCTTGATTGTTGTTAAAGTATTGTACAAAAGGTGAATGGACAATTTATACAAAAAAGTGCAGAAATATTACTGTATTCTCTCATTTGGGACATTACAGAGCAAGTTTTTGAATTATTACCAGTTCTTTTTGAAGCCTTTTTAATTTTTTTTTTTTTTTTTTATTAAGCAGACATTATAGCTTATTTTCTTATTTTTATTCACCACCATTGGTTTGTGCAGTATAAACATAATTGAAGGTCAAGTCAACATGTGCATGCTTAATTAGGATGTTTACACTCTTAATCCGCAGGAATAAATGACCGGCCTGTACAAAGGCATTAATGTGATTATATTGGCAGCTTGCAGGTGGAAGGCCCGAGATTAGAGCAGGGAGAAGTGGGAGGAGACTCCGGGGGTGTGATGCCTGCTGGACATATTGGCATCGTCCAGTTCCAACAAAGAGAGGAAGGTGTTTTTTTTTCATGCTGGCCTGGAGACAGGAAAAGGCAGCGGTGTGTACCCCGTTGGGCTGTTCCGTGTTGGTTATTTTATTGTTTTTTCCTCTCTGACCCTCAGTTCAGCTGGAACAGCACCTGTCAAAAGTGGCTAGAAAATAACTCCCTTAGTCTAGAACAGATAGTAGGTAATAGCCTATTTGGTAAAAAGTGAGTGATGATCTTCATCACAACATTCTGTAGGCCAATAATATTTAATACAGATGGGGGAAGCTAAAATTTATATTGTTAAATTTATATTGTTAAAATGCAATAGTTATCACCAGTTATTAGGAATAATCTGGTTCAACATTTGTGTATTTACCTTTTAGATATTTCAACAGAAAGTACAATGTAATCAAAAGAAAAAACTGCCTCTTGCCCCCATCTTGGAGAATGACATCATCACATTCTAGTATCTGAAAACCACCAGTAGGCTTGTGTTGATAGACAAATAGGTCCTCCTGTATCATGCTAAATTTACTGTTTTGAGCTTAAGGTCTGTCTCTGTCAAGGATTCAAGATAACCAGTCCTTGTGCCATCATTATGGGTAATCCAGGAAGTTAATGCTCTTTCAATATAACATTGTTTTAAAAGAATGAGAAATGCATAATACCTCTAAATATGTTATGAAATTATAAGAACAACTTCTGCATACCCTTTGCTCATTTTTGTCAAGTATGCCAGCATGACACAGGGCTCTTCCTGATAGATCACTGCTGTAACAACATGCTGCCAAATGCTGTCCAAGCCTCACGTGAGAGCAGCTGGCACAGAGACAGACACACCCTGTGCTCCAGACACCAGCCGCCATCTTTGAAAAGGGACCCTTATCCAGCAAAAGAGACTTCACCTTCATTAACACCCACATCACCTGACTCAGTACAAGCATTGTCATGTTACAAGTGTACTGTTAGACTGTACACATTTACAGGTTAGCCCTTAGCCTGTAATACTGAGTCTACAAACAGTCCCTGCAGAGAACAGCATGCCAGCACAGCATATCATTAACATGCTGCTCCACTCACTGACAGGCAACATGTGAGCAAGGACACATGGGAAACCTGCATGCAGAAAAATGGTCGTATACTGCCCATATAAGGCATTCACTCACGTGTAACACGGATGGCATGTGGCTGGTCACGTTAGTACTCATTAAACAAGCTGTATGAGAATTTTATAAACTGATGTTGAAACAATGTTTTTTTTTTTGTTTTGCCCAAAATGTTATGTGGAAACAGCACATTCCTGTTGGTTGGTCTACACTACTGTCAACACCAAATCAGTGGCTGCTGACAATACAGATACAGTTTCTTCTATTTTTACATGGGCCGAAAATAATTAAACTAATCAATCAACTTAAGTGTAGAAATAGCTAAAAATGTAAGGCGGATTATTGTTATTTTGGATGGGGAATCAAGTAAGTTTGTTTAAAAACCTCAAACTGAGTTGAATTTGGTTAGAATAGCCTTGATTCTCACCTCCATAAATCATTTGTTGCACATACTTAAGCAAATGTTCACTTTAATATATGGCTGTTATAAATGCAGACCCTACACTTAACTCGGGACTACTTTACACAAAATACATTATTATTATTATTTTATTTTTTTTATTTTTTTTCCTTGTGGTAAAATGTGTCTATGTGATTTGTTGTACTGAATTAAATTATACCTTGTGTGAACATTAACTTTTTCAAAGATCAAATTCTGGAAGTTGAATCAGACACGCTTAAGATTTTTCTCCAAAACAGATGAAGGTGCAGGCCTTGTTCCTGTCAGTTCCTTCCTAAGTGTTTCTTGCCTCTCTAGCATTCTTTGCTAAATAATGTATGTTTGTGCTAACGGTATTGGACAGCCATACCACTCTGCAGCATTAAGAGTAGTGTGGACAGCCCTAATGTATCTTCCTTATACTATATGCTCTTTCATTCTGGTGCATTTGCAACTTTAGTTACGACCCAGGGAACAGAAGTCACCTTGAACAGGGAGTGAGGTCAGTAATAATGAGGTAAGATGTGAAGGTCAAATTCTGAAGCAGCATTTTTTTCTTTTCTTTTTTTTTTTTTTTTTCTTTTTTATGACAAGCCCCTCCCTGTGCTGTGGTGTCTCACTCCTCTCCTCTTCTTTAAGTGCAGATTCAGGGCTTTCTGTCCTGACTCACTGCTATTGATCTCCAGTGAATGGTGGTCCGTCCGGTGGCTTTGGAAAGAGCACTCCCTCTAGTGGAATGAAATTAAAGGCAAATTAATGGGTTTAAGTTGCCTGGTAAGCCCAGAATGATATGGAGAAGTGTGTATTCTGGATCCCAGGCAAGGGTTGCAGATGACATCACAACATTCTCTAGGCCAATAATATTTAATACAGATGGAGTTCACCTAAAATTATTATTGTAAAAATGCATTTTTAAAAATTATTATTATTATTTTTAGGTTCTTAGGTCTAGTCTAGTCTAGTCAATAATAGAAATGATCAGCATCAACATTTGTGAATTTACCTTTTGGATATTTCATGGCACTTGCCCCCCATCTGAGTGTATGGCATGAAAAGCCTTCAGGTACAATACAAAATATTATTACCAAGAATACACCTATGTGAGGGTGAAACTACATTAGATTACATTGACAGTGCTAATATGTAGTGCAGGAATGTAATGATTAGTGAAACATGTAATAGAATTATAGAATTTTTCAGCTATAGGCATATTTAGAACTTTCCAACTGAACACATATTTAAAAATATTAAAAAGCATAAATAAGGTAATAATATTGATGCCAGTGTAATTTATTAACATTTAAAAGTCACAGTAGCCTATTTTTGCCATCACAAACATGACAATAAAGTTATAAAATTATAAAAAAGTAAAAACAAAATTTCACATAAACATAAAACATAAAAACATGCAAAAATCAAGTAAGAAATAATGCCATTCATTTAAAAGTCTACATACACAACCAGTTATATTGCATTAAAATCAATACTCAAGTAAATCTATATTGCACTGGAAGTCACAAGCATTTTTCATTTTTAAGGAAATGATCCTGTTTGAAACCAAAGCGTGACAAAGGAGAATATACATACAGTATGTAACAGTATTATCCTGAACATTACAGTATATTTGTACAATTCCTAACGCTGTATGTGTACAGTACCAATTCAATAATATCAACAATCAAATCATTTACAATGGTAGGTTACATTTACAATTGAAATAATAGCTAGTTCAGAGTCATTTCTGACTGTAATTTTGTGGTCTACACTCAAATTTAAACCCTAAAACATTGAATTAGAGAAAGTAAACACCATAAAATGTCTTCCAATGCATTAGAGTGCAGTCAGCTGGCTCCACCATCATAAATATTAATGCTATCTGATTGGCTCCAGGACTTGCTTCCCTTATGCCACGTCCTTGAGGCAAAATCCACAATGTAGAAAGTAGTTTTTCAAAAGCTGCTATAATCCCTTTTCAGTCTTTCTCTTGTCAGTCATAAAAAGTATGCTAACAGGATAGAGGCAACTCATGTATTAACACCAATTGTGCATTGGGCAACATTCTTTTGCTCTAAAAAGATCAATGAACATAGCTTCTGTCAAGAGAGAGTGCATTATTTATACAGTACAATGCCGGTGATTGAGCTTGTGCACTCCGAGCTCATATAAATGCAAAATTCAGACATGGCCAATAGAGGACAATGTGCTTCAAGGTCGAACAGTTCGCTCTCGAGGCATTATTCAGGTCCCGCTTGGGAACTGGGAAACATGAGAGGGTGTGTGGCTGTCAATTAAGTGGAACGATTTGAGGGAAAAATTCTGTCAGCATTAGCAGCCATTACTGATATCATGTACCCGCTAATGTACCTGGTTTCTTGTACCTGTACCTATGCTAATGCAAATGAGGCTCTGTATTCAACAAATGTAAAAGCAATTCAATATATTTTTCCATAAAGCATGTCCTTATACATCAAGTTTGTCAGTTAAATATTATTTAAAAAGCTAGTCTACTAGGAGTATTCATGGGTTTCAGGCAAATGATTTCTTCCTGATTTTAATGATTTTGTGAGGCTGTTTCTCCATTCAATAGATATAATATTTTTATATGAATTGGATTATTGCTATAACAACGGAGGGCCGTTGACATACCAATTCCTTCATATCAAGGAATTCTTTGCCTGAAATACATATAGCCAAAACAGATTTATAATTAAAAATTTGATTGGACTGTGAATAATTCTTCTTACGCTGGGTTTATACTGACTGCAAGGCGGGTCCGATACATACTTTGAGCGGGTTACTTGCAGATTGCCAACTACGACAACTACGATGTGTATTTGACCAAAGCAAGGTGGTTTCACTTGGCTTCATGCGATAACACACATATAATGACCTGAAAACCTCTGCGGTGTCTGGGAAAAATAGACTTCTTGCGAATTCTTTGTGCAGACCCGGCACTCACCTGGACTCGCACTCCACCAGGTCACTGTGGCAGGTCGCATTGATTTCAAATACTTTCTAAGTATTGTGGGACCCACACAAGTCCCGAACTGCACTGCACTTGGAGTCAGTGTACACCCGGCGTTTTTGAAAAATAACAAAATATCTAATTGGATAAAAAAATGTTCACACTAAACCGCAAAGATGAAGGGCCAGGTATTACACATACAAGAGTCATTGGTTCAGAGCTATTCTATTGAACCATGAGGGACAGAATTCTGCAATAATAAGAAGGAATGCATTTGGTTTTATTACAATATTATCTATCAATCAATTCTATGAGAGGGGATTATGAGTAATATATCAGTAGAACAGCAGTCTATTCAGTGACCACACAATTCAAATTTCTATTCGGTGCCATTCTAAAATTTAACTTTTGCGTTTTGCCTTATGATGATTCTATTAGCTGGTTGAGTTGAGAACAAGTGTATCTAATATTGTGATGGTGGGGCGTGTAGTAAAAGTGGAGGTAGCATGTCTTTCTTTGTGCGTCACCACTCGCAGCAGCAGAGGAAAGAGCAGGATGTCCCCTCTGGTCCTCTGAACTTTCCGGAGCTGGGCGTGTCCGTGCACTCTGCGATGAAAGCATGGAGGTCTGTGATGCGCACCTGCTCTTGTGTTTGGGCCTGGAGAAGAGACAATAATCAGGTCATTGTCAGGATTATATTTCAATGATGTACAGGGTCCTCAGTGATGCACAAAGAACTCTGCAGGTGAAGTGACTAGAATGCAGATTACATAGTATCTTTATTATTGTACAGGTAAGCAGGGAGTATAGTGTGAACATTTTGTTCTCAGGCTGATAATGATGTGAGGGCCTACCTTTAACTTTTATAAGGGTAAAATGTTTAAGGTGACAGTACTCTTGTTTGGTTATCCATCCCACTACCAGTAAGTCTATTTGTGCTGAAAATGCTGATGAGACTTACATACTTATGTTCCTTGTACTGTAATATTTACTGTTTTTAATGTTTTTTTAAATTTTATAAGTTTTTAAAAATAACTACAATTCATGCTTAATTTTATGTTCTGTGTGCCCTATTTCAATATTAAAACCCAATTACTGTATGTTAACTTACTCAGAACCCCTTACCATGATGGTGTCGTATGCTCCGGTGATAAGTGCGATGAAGAGAGACAACACCATATAGATGAAGAGGGAGATGAAGGTGTACAGGTAGACCTGGCTGAAGATCCACACCAGAGGACTGCTGTGCTCCATCTCCGCAAACGTCACAAACATGTCATCTCCGTTTATCAGAGAGAACAGGCACTCCGACACCATGGACAGGGACCGGAACTGGGGACAACAGAACAGCCAGCTTCATTCAATTTGACCCCTAATAACATTTGTGGTCAAGTTTAGTAGATTTGAAGACTTTTTAACTTTTACTTTTTAACAAATTCATTTAACATGTTGTTTTTTTTATGAAAGTGTGTTCCATCATATGTAAAACATACAGTCACCTCTTTAGTTTTGTTCTTCTTATTCTGAGAATAAGCTGGAGAATGACAAATGAGCACACAGAAACTAAGGCGTTGTTGAAAATATATTTTGCCGCTGTAAACCAGGCATTTTTCTATAGCGGTCCGGTATACAAAAAAACAAACAAAAAACAAACATCCAACATATAGGCTGATGTCGATCTTATGTTATATAGTCTGTTCCTAACCATTTCAATGTAATACTTAACTGGTAGTTAATTGTTTCATTGAGTTCCTTCTTAGATTTTGTAAAATGTGACAACATTATGGGAGGGAAAGGCCAAGGGTAATGGTCTTTGAGCATATTACCTTAGTGTGATATGGCCCCAGTACAATCCAGCCACAGAAACAGTATCCCAAATAAATGGCAGCAGCACAGCAGCAAAAGCGGATAACATTTGGAAAAGCAGCTCTTAGTGTGACAATCAGAATCTATACAAAAAGTGTGGGATATAAACATTATTAAATATGTAAAAACACATTCTTTGTATATATTACGTGCCTTCAACATACATTATATTTCTGAAAGAAGCTGAGGTAACGTATGACTCCAACCCACACCAGCAGAGTGGATGTTCCCAACAGGATTCCACAAACATCGTACGATGAAATATTCTGTAAAATTAGAGAATCAAAAACTTTTAAAAACAGACTACTGCATAATGTCTTTCAGTTTATATGTGTAATACCTTTGACTCTATTCCAATTTTAATAAAGCTGCCAAAGATTGTGAATAAGTCGCTGATAATAAGCAGGATATACCAGCCATTTATAAAGTCCATTCTGTCTGACCAGGGGACATGACGGCTGAACCTGTGCTTGAAAAATTCCACATATTCCTGTAAATGAAAAGGATGTGTAAAAATTACAAATATGTAATAAGAAGGATAAAAATGTTAGGGGGCAATATTCTCAAAAATGCTGTTTATTGTTTATGCAAAAAGTTGTGTGTACTGAGCTGTTAGCCTTTCAAAGTAGGACACAGTTGCAGGGCATTTCTTTGCATATGTGGAGCACCAACACAATGAGTCACTGCCAGTCATTTCCTTAGGGACCAGGGGAAGTAGAGTGACACTGGATCCAAAACAAGGCCAGCCATTTTATGATTAAACGCCCCTGGGCAATGAGGATGAAGTCAACCATCAGCAGAGAAACAAGAATTTGGGCCACAGCAGTGCTTCACCTATGCAATCCACTTTTTGTCTATCCACCGACACTGTCTCTTTAAGTCAAGTCAAAAATGCCTATGTTTTTATAATTGCATCTATGACATAAATCAAATGAGATGGCCTATATTTGTTTTATAATTAAAATGATCATACCTTATTTCTCACTATACAAAGTGTACAACAAAGACGGCTAGACAGCAAAATAAAGGGATAGTAAAAATGAAATTTGGTGCCACTTGTTTGGCAGGAACACAGGAATAAGAGATCATTTGTGTTTTGATAATTACATGCTGCAGAAGAATTCCCCTCAAAATTGAGCGTCCACACAGGAGCAGAGACAGCAGACAGACAATCGCCACCAGGATATCAAAGAACTCCCTTGCGTAATTCTCAGCTATTGAGAGGATAAAGTTACAAATGTGATAATATATAGACCAGGCAGTATTTGACCACTCCTCTTCTACTTACCATGACCGGAAACATTGGGGTCCTTACATTCTTTAATGGAGGCGTCGTTGTGTAAACGTATTTTGACTTTTCCACTATGAGCATGGTTGTCCATGACAATCTGAAAGTGAGCAGAATAAAACTGTTTAATAATTGTAAAGTGTAACTGAACTAGGGCAATACCTGAGTTTGTTATCAAATTACAAAGTACATCAATAGGTTGCATTTATGTTTAAGAATTTGATAATGTCATAATTTCAGATGAAGCCTATATGAAGCCTATATGGAGCATATAAAAATCGAATAGAGATTCACAGTTTTTGCAAGAAATATCCAAATGGAATGATTCACAAATGTTGAACCTTATCGTTATTAACATATTAATCTTATGTCTTAAGTCCTTTCAACTGACAGCAATCACGTCTTTGGGGTAGAAGAATGGCACCACTTTCTGAAGTCATTGTAAAATCACTTGTTTATTTACAAGAAAAGACGTTGAAAGTTATGCCGGTTTTTGTTTAATGATGTGGATGGATCTAGTCATTACAGAGATATTAATATTTACAATCTGCCAGTTAAAAGGCAAATTCCACCATATAATTCCTCCAGCTCAATTTTAAGGCATTAAAATTAGGCATTTTAGAATGTTGTGATGTCCCATGAATGCAGCCTATAGATACAAACACTTTGTTGGCATTATGATACAAAGGATTTTGGCATATGCAGATCAAAATTATATTTGCATTACTAATTATAATTGATTGGATAAATATTTGTCCACTATACCGTAATAGCGAAAGTGTAGCAGTCCGGTATTTCATTGTTCAAAATGGTCTGTAGGTTTATAGCCTTTAGCTGGAAGTCAATGGTGACATTGATCAACCTAGGGACAATAAAATGGTCAAAATTTCTAAATGTCCAACTGATTTATTAATCTCTTTGTGAAACTTACTTGTAAAATTTCAAAGTAAAATTCTTGTAATCACCGTTGCCGGGAGCAGAATTAAAATAGTGAGGATTCACCCCAGTGCAATCTGAAAATGAACGAAGAATGAACGATGAATGCAATATTAGGGCAACCACAGCTGTTTAATATGTTTAAAATTAGCCTTAGACATTTAGCACATTTGTCAATAGCAGGTGTGCTAATAAGTCAGTTCTCTTGGCAGCAGTATCATGTTTAGTTACTAAAGTGGACAGAAAAAAAAAGAGTCAAACTTCTAAAGTAGGGCATTACAGCTGATATCACCTAATGTGAAACTACATGTTCTTTCTATATGATATTCCTTCCGATAAATATTTCATAAACATATCATAAAAATTCACAACGGTAAAACCCAGGATTAGTCTTACTGGTGACAACATGGGGGTCAATGTCGAATGTATCGTTGACGGGATCTATGGAGCCTCTCTTGTAGTACCTCTGACAAAGGGACAATGCACTGTCATTGTAACCGACACCCAGCACATACGCATACTGCCCCAGGGAGATTTGAGGCAGAGCCAGGTACTAAAGGGGAAACGACATATAGGTTTAAGGGAACTGCACACTTGGCTTTTTGATGAGCTTTTTGAAAATTCAGACATAGTATCATGTACTTTTCCCTTTTTCACATTTACTGTACTTGCTGGAGCTTTTGGCAATTCAAAGCAACACTTTAAATTTAAGCACAGTTTGAAGAAATAGTATGTTTACTTGAGTATATTTTCTAAATCTGGGTTTCATGATTAAAATGCAAGAAGTAGTCAAAATTATATCATGGTGCAAATTAATTACTAGGTTTAAGCACCTAATGCTTGTTGTTTATATTCTATTCTAAGCATAGTAGTGAACCATGAAGACAGTGACTTACCTGCTCTATGGCGAAGTGAATGTGACTGTAGAGCTGGTCCTGAGAGTACACTTCCTGGGCATTGTTGTCCTGATAACCCTTCAGGAAAAGATGCTTAAACGCTGCAGTATTCTCATCCTTAAATGTCACCACCATTTGGTTACTCAGGCCAAAAAGGACCAGCTACAGGTGGAAACACGCAAGAGGGTCAACATTACATAGGAAATTTATCAGCCTGGCGTACATTGATACAAAACTAAGAGAAATACAAGTTAATCACTTTGTAACAGTTGGATCATTATATATTTTCTATTTTCAGAACAATCTATATAGATCCATGAAACATGTTTTATTGTAAGAATGGGGATTAGATTGGTAATTTGATAAAAAGTCAGATAAACAATAATTATCATCAACTGAACTCAAATCCCTTTTTGAGCAGGTTTGAGCAGGTTTGAGCAGGTTTGAGCAGAGTCAAATTGCACTAAGGTTTCAAAAGATTGGAGGATGATGTGCAGTAGACCACCTGCACAGTGACAATGATGATTTTCAGCAGCTGTAGACCCAGTTTGAAAGGCTTGCGTCCCTTGGCATGGTATTTGTCACATGGGCTCATGAAGAAGTATTTGAGTTTCCTTCGCAGAGCTTCCTCCTCCTCCTCTTGCTGCTGCTGGAAGCTGCAACCCCCCAGTCCCCCTCCAAGACGAGGGCCCCCATCACTGAGCCGATCCTGGGAGCCATAGCCAGACACAGACGACAGCAGATGGTCCTTCTCTGACAAATATAAACACAAGGTTTATGCAACATAAAATGTGTATCTTCAAAAGAATCCATTCGATGGTAAGTTTCTTTTAAAACATTAACCTGAGTGATTTTCAAAAATAACACATTTCCTCCTTTGAAACCATAAGGGAGGTAAAAATATTGGCTTCATTGTGATATTGCACTACCAGTTAAATTTTACAATATCAATGGCGAGCTGCTGGATATTTGAATAATAAATATGAACCCAATAATTATCCCGAGTAAATAATGCTAGAAGATATTTGAATATTAATACATTCCTACAATAAGCTACAGTTATTTTAAAGTAATTTAAAACATTTTAAATTAGCCCATTGATTTGTGGAGATTTATCAATATGAATAAACAAACCATTAATGATCCACAAGGTAGATTACTTGGAGACAGTATCTCACATATTACAATAAACAAAGAGCAAAAATGTAATTGTAATAAAATTTAAAAAAAATCAAAAAGTAGCAATAATGATAACAAACGGCTTGTCGCCAGTAAAAATAAATTGGTTTCGTTTATTTTGTATATGATCAGGACACTAGCCAGCGATTGCGCACATTATATAGTTACATTTATTGCTGACGTGTGTGCCATAAATGAGTAAAAGACAAAAAAAAAAAAAAAAAAAAGCGGCCGATTTCGCTATGACAGAATAAGCTAAAAAGTTTCGATCTCCATTGACTTTTACATGCCCCCCTTATCAGTACTGCATGTATATGGTAATAATAGAACTCAAACAAAAGACATTAAAGAGGCATAGGACAAGTAAAAGGGATAAATGAGTCTATGCACAAACCTGTGGCAGTGTCTTGGATGTTGCTGTAAGTGGCAGACGCCATAATGATAATTACACGGTTACGTGAAGATCATGACATTTTTAAACGGTAGTAAAGAGGGTAAATAAGAGGGCTTGGCACCGCAGAAGAACCTCAGGCGACAAAAGGTAAACAACGCTGCTTCCGTTTGACCACGTGATTACGTCACGTGACTGACGTCAGAGTAAAATAACGATAGCGTGCAAATGCTTTTGCGTCAACAGTGTCCTTTTAAGACGAGAAGTCAAATCTTTTTTTAAAATTAAACATTGATTTTTAATTACAAAGAAAATGTATACATTGACTTAAGAACTCACAAGTAAGAACGAGTAAGTAAGAAACGAAAAACATGACACAAACATCCAGTAAAATTTCTGTCGCATGATCAATAATTTTACAATGTGTCACGTTTTCATACATTGCTGTAACAAACAAATAACTGTAGGCTATATCAAACAGGACATTCATTTATTATTTTGTAGGAGTAAGATATTTCATTTCATGATTCAACAACAAAAAGGAAGGATGTTCAGAACCTATTACAACAAAGCAGCCAGACACATTTAACATTATGTACATTGCTTGTTGTACACTGGCTCCTACACCCGTCTCTATAGTACAGTGCATTTTCACCCACAGACACCCTGTTTTTCTGTGGTTAAAGGGTAGAATTGGAGCTATACCACTGGAAATGTATTTGGTAATGCAGTACTTGTAATGTAGCCGGAAACTCCCAATATTGGAAACTTAAAAAAAGAAAAAAATACCATGACTTCAAATAAATAAACCTGGAAATGAGTCCTTTAGGATTGCATTACATTTGATCATCGTCCATCTAGTGCCTTGTCCCTGACTATGACCGACTCATTGAACTTGATCATGAGCGTGGTGCCTTTATGCCAGTGAGCAGTGACTTTGGCAGGGAAGCCACTGTGTGTGAGAATAGCCTCCAAAATGCCTGCTGTGAAGGATGCACAGTTGAGGCTGCTGTTCTCCTTGGGCACAGATATGTAGGCGTTGATCAGAGGATCCTTCTCTATAATGTAGTAAGTCTTGTCATCATCATTGGCTTGCTCCAGCTTATCAGCTTCTTTTCCAAACAGGGACTTCCACACATTCACCTGGAGCAAAATAATGGAAGAGGATATGACAAACAAGTCTGGAGAACGCCTGTCTATCTTGTCAAGAGGGATTCATGTTGGCCATAACATTTCCACAAATAATGGTACCATCATCTTAATAGACTGAGTTCATGTGACATTGCAACCAATGTGTGGATTTCCGAATTATGAAAAATTAGGACTGTTGCTATAGAAATGAACAATTTTAAACAAAATATTATATCTTTTAAATGGTTAAAGTCTTCAAAATGTCACATATCAATGGGTTTCAGCTTCTTATTTATAAGTGATATTTGGAGGAACAGAAGAGTTGTTTTGAATTTTTTATTGCTATGGTGGTAGATTTTCATCTGAAATCCATGGATAATAGGACGCTGAAATAAAATGAAATAATACAAAAGAAGGACATGTCAGAATTCTATGGAAGAATTTGTGTACTAGCTTTCAAAATGCAGATGTGTTGACCTGGTTTACAATTGACACATCTGTAAATAATGGACCTATCCACATCATGAAATGAAAACTGTTTTCTCTGCCAGCAAAAAGAGACTTAGGTGAAAGTCATAGTTTTTGGTGGTATTAATCAAACTCAAAAGTGTAATTGTTGTTAGTTGGAAGGCCATGGCATTACAAGATATCTAATGATTTGACCCATTTGTAAACCTAACCCCCAACAATAAAAGATAAGGTTAAAAATATTTCTTTGACAGTGAATCGGCTTGTCGCCCCTGTTCTTCATCTGAAATTATGACTTCAAATTCTAGGCCATTGTGAACACAACCTATAGTGTTAAACCGTTGATATAATGAAATTGCCAGTATTAATACGTGCCATCTCTAGTCTTACCTTAATGAACAGCAGCATGTTGAGCACTTTGGTCTCCCTCTTGCCGTTCTTCTCCCTGAGCACTAGCACATCCAGCAGACTGGCCCCCACACTTTGGCCCATCTCAGAGAGCCGAGACTGAAGCTCTGTGACCGAATACACGCGGCTCTGACAGTACTGCACCATCTCGGAAAAGAGCAGGGCGAACGCACTCACACTTACTTCTGTCTTAGGCCGGGTCAGCGGCCGCTCCAGGATGGAGGACTTTCCTTTAGTAAAGCGGTTGTCCATTATTACCTGAAAAAGACAACAACGTTGCAAGTTTTAAAGCAGTAACAATATGAGGTCACATGACATTCAGTGACAATTAATATTCAATTCTGTATAATGGCAGTTCTACAAATGATTTCATGCCATGCGAATTAGTACATTACAAGATGAAAGTATTTATATCGTATTTATTTCGTGCATCAACTTTTGTACTGTCAACCCACGGAAGCATATGACAGCAAGCAGTAGCATTAGCATAGCTTTAGCATAAAGACTACAAATGGCTGCTTATAACTATTACAGAGGTAGCTTGACGTGAACCAATTTATCAAAAGCGTATCACGATAATACCACGTTCAACCCTATTACAAGCTTCCATCGCACGATCGTGTTAATTTTCATAACATACCTTGATGATTTGTGTCACTTTCTTGCAG
Organism: Periophthalmodon schlosseri; assembly: GCA_000787095.1. Classification (NCBI taxonomy): domain Eukaryota; kingdom Metazoa; phylum Chordata; class Actinopteri; order Gobiiformes; family Gobiidae; genus Periophthalmodon; species Periophthalmodon schlosseri. Next base: position 24,382 of record KN478378.1, read on the forward strand.
TTTACCCTTTTCTTCTTCTTCTTCTTTTGTTGTTTAGCTTTAGCACCATCTGCTGGAAAGGTAGAAAATAGCCTGAAAGCGTTGAACTGATGGATTGTTTTTTAGTGAAGACACTACAAAATGTAAAATAGAGGCCAATTACTTGACAAATTACAATTGCAACCAATTACAATTGGTTGAAAAATAAAAGTACATTAATGTGTAATGTAAGAATATTGTTATTTTAGGCCTAAAGGTTTGAATAAAAGTATTTTCATCATTCTACCATGACAGGATGATCCTGTGATAAAATTATGGACCAGCTAACAACCATTATTAGTTCCTATTTTAAATTTCCCCCTAGCATTATAGCCATTGGCAGTAATTCCACAGAATTATTTAACTGTTTTCATACCTTCCTCTTTTCAGCTCAGCAGACAGACAGATTTTTGCCTGATCTTTGCTGTATACAAGACCTTATTTTGCATTTTTTACACAAAAGGCTTCCTGATTTGTATGTTACATGATTTCTAAAAATTAACAGATTATTTATGATGCTCCATTGCAAAACTACTTTTAGTACATCTTTAGATAAATGAAGTAAACAGAAAATGTAAAGGATACTGTAGTCTTTTATTATAATTATATTAAAAAGACAGAAAAGATGTTAAGCCAATTTACCAGATTAGCCATCTCAGCATAATTCTTTCTCAAGGCACAATTATTTCTTTAGGTTAATAAATTAAAATCTTTCCAGTACATTTAAAAGTAAATAAATAATTGTACTTAAATAGAAAGTGAATATACTACTGTTTGAGTAATTGTATTTGAGTAATTGCATTCCCACAGTAAAGGACATGAGAAGTCTCCACCACCATATTGGCAACCTCAGCATACATGAGTCACTGGCAGTGGGGTTTCCAAATGGTATGTGAATGGACATTATGAGATGCATTGCCAAACAGAGGACTGCCATCAATGTGCACAGTTCCCAGTGGTTGAAGGTATTCCAGTAACATTCGGAACATAAATTTCGATTGACAAACTAAAAAATGCCAACAACGCCACTTCCATTGCAGGTGTGAGTTTCCCAGATTGCTTGTTTGCAGTTTGCTTATGGGCTGATTATTTCCTTGTTGCGTAAGGTGCCATTAGGTCTGCAGATGAATGTTATATATGCCAGTCACACAGCAGCATTATGCGTTAGGAGACCAACAGAAGTTATTTCAGGATAGAAGCTGGAAGATGGCGAACCAATGGAGATGTATCATAGTACTTTTTGGAGTCCTATTTGGTTTGGGCATAGAAGGTAATATAATTTTTATGCAATGTTTTTTTTTTTTTTTTAGAAACAATCAAGACAAAACACGCTGGTCAACTAACAGTATTTACTTTACAATTCTTTAATGCTAGGGGATTTTAAATTGAGCGGTCTACAGCTATTTTGTGAAAGTAAAAGCATGTTGTTTGGAGCAGAATTCAGACTTTGGGAAGAAATAATTTTTATTTTCTTTATTTAATGGCACTGGCTAAAGGTCTGTCTTGTTTACCATCATGTAATTAGATCTAGAACTAGAATATCAATCAATATGAGGGGTGATTATTTAAAAAGTGATAACTTGTCTGTGCAGCCCTCTGTAAAAGCACACTTTTTACTCACCCAGTATAAATAATAAATTAACTAGCAGAAAAGGTTGTTGTTTAACTGCACAGTAATTATGGATTGAAAATAATACTGCACATTTATGTTTCACTTCAAAAGTAAAACAAGCAGAACAGGTTGTTTGTGCAGCCTCACCCTCACTGACATTGATAGGGCCTGCTGTTTTTTTCACTTTGACACCCTTCTCTATTGAAAATGGGCATTTGCACTACAGCTTTCCAAAACAAAATTTCATCTCAGCAAAATGCAGATTTTCAAAACTGATCAACCATCCTTACCATCAAAATGCTCTTTCATTCATTTGACAGAGCAGCTCAGAAGCTTTAGTCCTGCTCTCAAAATTTCCACATAGGAATTTGGGGCTGAAAAAGCTTTTCTTTTTTGTCTAAAACCTGTATAAAAATATATTATTATTATTATCATTATTATTATTATTTAAAAATAAATGCATGCATTGGAATTATATAGCACTTTTTTGGACACTTAGAGACACTTCGCAGAGCATTATTCATTCACTCCACACCTGCCACAGCTGCTCTGGGCTAAACTGACATGGTGGGCGAAGTGTCTTGCCTAAGGACACAATGTCAGTTTTTGCCACTGGTGCCCCACTGTAGCACCTGATATTCCAACCAGTCTCTCATCCAAGTACGATCCAGGCCCGGCCTTGCTTAGCTTCTGAGATCTGACGAAATCAGACTTAGACAAGCCAGTATGGCCGAGTAGCTGTGTCAAGTGTTCTGAGAAAGGGCCTGAGAACTGTGTGAACTGATTAGAAATGTTCCAAATGATGTGACCACCTGTGCCCCTGCTGAGATGCATGTTTGAATAAAATGATCAAACTAAACCAAGTTTAAAATAAAATGTGCTAAAACAATTGGAAAAAAAAAAAAAAAAAAAAACATTTTTCAAAGCTTCATATTCGCTTGTTGAAAATCTGTCAAAATGTACCTGTGATTTCTTCACAAGATGTCCTTATTTAGTTAACAAACCTCCATTAGGGTCCTGCGTTCTGATGGAGTGAACATATGCAGTGGTCCAGTTTGGAAGCATATGCACTCTTCTTAAAACAGGTTTTGAATTTATATTTAGTTGTATTTATTCTTTTCTTTCAGCTTCATCTTGGCACATGGATGACTTCGTCAAGGCCCTGAAGGAGCTGGAGGACAGAAATCCTGATCTGAGGCCTGTACATTTACTGAGGGCCCTCCGCAGTGCATCCGGCCTCACTGATCCTTTCATCCAGCACTACCTTGGGAAACCCAGGTCTGCTTCTCCCCTCCACTCCAATGTGTCTACATACCTAATTTCTGCTCTTCAGTACCACATTACTGCCAATAATCAAGAAGTTGGAGTGGTATTGACTGGAGATGGCACCACTGTGGCACTACGGCCTCTTCTTCTGGGCATAGAAGCTGGCTTTCTCCGCAGACTTAGGTGGGACATTCCAAGTCGGCACTCAAGCCCTTCTGTAACCACAAAATCACCCCAGTATGAAGATCTAGGTCCTGATGGTTGCTGGGACAACCTCACCAGTCCTCAAACATTCACTCTGACACACAGGCCAAATTTACTCACCACTGCCCAGGTCAACGGAGGAATGGATGGCGTCATCTTGGCCCGTGAAGCGTTCAAATCTAGATTTCTTAAGCTTAGTGCTTTGTTGATTCTATACTATGGCCACCAGTTGGATCAAAGAGGCCTGGACACGGCACCACGCATCATCAGCCAGCGCCGCAGAGAGAACTTCAGACAGTTGATGGAGAGCTCAGAGAGTAGCCTGGGTGTTCTGAGGATGGAGGCAGTGGCTACAGTTGAAATGCACAGAAGAATGAAGGGGCAGAGGAGCATGAGGCTCAAGGAGAAGAAGCAAATGATGGCTGTAGTTAACAACAGAGTCAAGGAATTAGTGCTAAAATACACAGGTAAGATTATGTCATTATTCATCTGTCTTGTTTAAACCAAAGGACGTGGGCAGGGTGGTCACACACAGTTATACACAGACCATTCACACTGTTGAAGAGTTTATTATATGTCAATAGTCGAGTTTGTAGCAATGTCCATTTAATAAGCAGTACTGGATACTACTGCTGCTGTGTCCTTAAGCAAGACCCTTCTTTGCATGTTTGTCTAGATGTGATACTGTGTGACTGGTGTTTGAAGAGGCATGCATATGCATAATGGCCCGTAGTAAATGGTAACTACAGTTACCCCAGGACTGCAGTTACAGAAGTAGCTCAATTGATATGTAGAGTGTGTTAATAAAATAAACACTGTTAAGTATTTTGTGTAAGGCATTTTATAAATCCAAACCATTATTTAACATTAAACATAAACATTTGATAGAATTGTTAAATTGTAAAATAATTTGGGTTGTCTTGGAATTTGAATTTCACAAATAATCATGTTCAGATTCAGTTAAAAAAGAAATCACTATTCAATCAGAGCAATGCCATGTCTTTGTATTTGTTATGGAAAATGCTGGTGCAATAGACTTGTGGCTCCATCTTGTGGTATTAATTTGAACTAAGCAAAGTAAAGAAGCCTTGCACAAATAGTAGGAAATAGGAAATTTTAAGCCATACTTAAAAGCCATACTCAAGTTACAAAGCCATCTACTGACGCACACATTGCATATGACTGGGAATCGTGTGAAATTAAATGCTCACTTGGTAGTAATATTTTTAAGTAAGTACTGCTACAGAATTTATAAAAGTAATAAATTAGAGGTTTGGTAATAATGACAGATTTAAATATTGACTTATATAATCACTGTGGGCTGAGACTGTGGAGAGATGTTTAACTGAACAAAACAAACAAATGAAATAAAACACACACTGGTGTAGCCGCACCCAGCCTGCTGCTATGCCAGGCCTCAGGCTATGCTTTGTGCTTTCACTTTCTATAGCTGTAGATCATACTTAAATTACTGCAGTTTTATAGGTAACATCTCAAACTGGCTATATCTGAATATATTTTGTTTCAATTTATTTTTTTTTATATAGTCATATTTTTTAAGTTATATGATGAAAAGACTCAACCCTAAATTTAACAAAAGTATTTTTTGTTTCTGAATACAATCCAATAATAATGTGTTTCACCACTGCATATTTTGTGTTGTTGCAGACTGCCCTCCCATTGTCCCGCGCTGCATATGGGGTGCACGGCCGTACAGGGGCACACCCACCAACCTGACTCTCCCTCTTCGCTTCCTGTATGTCCATCACACATCCACGCCCAGCCAACCCTGCGTCACCTTACAGCAGTGCTCTGCAGATATGAGGGCCATGCAGCGCTTCCACCAAGACGAGCGTGGCTGGGACGACATCGGATACAGGTGACACAGTAAAAACAAAAACATTAAGGTTAAAGCTGGGACATGAGCTTCTACGGGTTAAACATCTGCAATACAATCACAACTGAACCTGGGATACCATTAGATGTCACTTACTCAGGACACATCATATCAAAGAACCCTTTTGGTGTTCTTTGCAACCTGTTTTTAGGATGGTACTCAAGAGCACATCCTGCTTTCTGATTGAATAACAGGCAAACCAAATTGGCTGATTGACATAGACAACTTGGATGTAAAATGTTTTTTTGTAATTGTGAAAAAGTCAACATTCAATTCAATATGTCAAATCTGTTTATAATTTGATCATTGCGTCATATGAGCACACAGATAGACACTGTTGAAATATTAAAATATAGTGGTTCACCAAAAAATATTTCTCCACTTACATTGTTCATTAAAATCCCACCTTTTGTCTTGGCAGTTTTGTTGCTGGTTCTGATGGTTACATCTATGAAGGCCGTGGCTGGTACTGGCAGGGAGCGCACACTCTAGGACACAACTCCATTGGCTATGGTGTTTCCTTTATAGGCGACTACTCACTCATCCTTCCCTCTGCACACTCTTTGGATCTGGTGAGGAATAAGCTGGCCTCCTGCGCTGTGCAGGGGGGTCGCCTTGTGGACCACTACATTGTGCAGGGACACAGACAGGTGGTCTCCGGGACAGCCTGTCCCGGAGACGCTCTCTACAGTGAGATCCAAACTTGGGAGCACTTTGGGGTACGTGCTTCAACATGTTCTGTAATGAAAAAGTATTTAATGCTATTTTTTTGCTGTTGTATCCCTGTGGGACAAATCAAAGTTGTCTTCTTGACAGTAACTTTTACTACTGCCTTATGTATTATATATATATATATATATATTGATATGCTGTCTAGTTATTTGTGCATGTTTGATTTACCTTTCTTTTTATTTCTTGTAGGAGGTGACATCTGCCAAAGAAGAATAATTAAATAAAACATAACACAACTCAGTTGTTTATGTGTTTCACTGTTTTGACATTAAAGTTGTAGCTTATTATTATTATAATCATAGAGGGATTGAAAGACATTTTTCTTGCTGTGGACAGGAGGCCAGGAGCGTTATGTCTGGGACTAAAGGACCACTTGTTGTGCTACTCCTATTGCATAAAAAAAAAAAATCTTCAGCTAATAAAATTACACAAGCCTAACTACATGATGATAACTTGTTTTTACCCCATTACATATAAATATAGTCAATCTAACTTTGTTCATTCCCAAGGTACAATTTAAGGAGTTAAATACAATTATAATAATAGTGTCAAGGCAATTTGTTGAGGAGAGTAACAGTCCCCAGGACATACTATGTCCCATTTATGTGTCCTGTAGCCCGGACATCACAGTCAGTGCTCAGGGGAGTCAAGTGAACTCTGGAGATTGATGTGTTATTCTTTGCCACACACTCTTTTTACATGAATTATTATTAGTTTATTACGGTATATAACTTTTTAAAAAAATTCATTTGGATACCACCAGAGGGCGCATCATTAAAAGAAACACTGAATTTTGAAAGAAATATCTTACAAACATACAGTCTATGCAACTTACTTGGGTTATAGCCCAGTCTGCACTCAGCAGGTCACTGTTCAATCTTGATTTTTATGATTGAAATCTTATAACTAGTTGGCTTAAATCTTTGGTACTACATGCTATGCATGGAAGTATAATAAGATCCATGATGCCATGTTACAAACCCAAACATGTGTGTGTTGTGGTAAAAGTTGAACTCCCTGAACTTGCCCTCTGTGTGTTACTCGAACTCTTCCACTGGTCTCCCTCCTCCTCCGCATCGACGTTACGCACGCAGCCGTGGCGTGCCTCCGAGCCAAATAACATGGAGTCCTCCGCCTGGCATCTCCGAAGGAGCCATGCAGGAGCCCGGATCGGCGTTTAGCCGAGCTCCCCTTCGTCCCTTCGGCAGAGGGCAGGCACGGGCTCTCTATCCGCGGCTCTGGGGTATCGCTTCGGCTCTGTCTTCAACGATGATGAACGCAGCTTAAAACAACGCCTCCAAAAAGTGCTATCCGCAACGCAGGCCAATTCCAGTGAGTACTAAAAAACTGCAGTTTCAGGGCGTTTGGGGATTACAGACAGCAGTGCACGGATGCATTGTTGGAGAAAGTCACCTGACAAGGACAAGATCGATACAAGTGTTTTCAGCGGAGCGACAGACAGACGGCTAACTGTGAGCTGTGCAGCAGCCAGCGGTATGAGCAGGGTGATGGACCCGGGCATTGGGCCGCTTTAAGAGGGGTAGAGAAGAGACGGGCCTGGAGGAAAGGCCACTTGTTTTTATGTAAGTGTTTGAAGACCAGACATTTTGAGAAAATGGGTCAAAGCAAAGATGTTGTCATGGACTTAACGCTGGGGGCAGAAGTCTGGAAGCGTCAAGAATGAACAAGTGGCCATTAGTTAGAGCGAGTTAGTCTTGATTTAGTCTAGGTTTGAATCCAGGTGTTCCTATCCATTTGTTACACTGGTATCAACATGTTAGTACTTTGTAGTAAATTAATTAGTTCTTATCTCTGTTAAGCTACTGTACCATCACTTTGCCACTAACAAATAGTGCATTAAACAGAAGATTGACAATTGTTCACATGGGCAAACATATTAATAGCCTACTTTCCATCAGGGAGTGCTGGAGATTTAATCATCATCTATAGTTTTAGTGAAGGTTTAGAGTAGACCAACGGGTCTCAGACTTTCCATATGAAGTACCACCAAAGGAAAGATCTGCTTTGCGAGTAATTATCACCAGATCTAAATCAAGTATATAACAGGACTATTCCAGGTTTAATCTAGGGCTAAACCAGCTCCACAAGTGGACTACATCATTTCCACTGTAGTTCTAAACAAGGAATTATACAAAGGATGACAAAAAGTGGATAAAATTAACTTTAAATTATGCAAACTCACTGAAGAGCTGTCCAAGTACCACCTGAAGGTGCTCATGTACCATCAGTGGTAAATGTACCACAGTTTGAGAAACACTGGAGTAGACTTCTGTCATTTTAATGTAATGAGGCCAAACCTTAGTGGTTCTGGTTTAGTCATTATATTATTTAACAGACATGTACTAATACTGCTTGGTATTCTTTAGCCATCCCAGGTGTCACTCACATTGCCAAATAAATGGATGGATAATTTACAAAATGCTGATCAAGTGATATGATGACACAAGTTTATTCATGTTGTTAATAAACGTTATAAAATCACAATGTAGCACTACATTTTGACAATGTGACACCCCCATTGGTTATTTGAATGTTTTGTTTTTTGTGATTCCAGACGGACCCAAGATTGCACCATGTAGGCAGACTCCTTGACGGTGGGTTGCCATACTGCTCTCTGGGGGGGACCATGGAGCCCGAAGGCGGAGCCCTCACCCCAGGGACCAGCTATGGGCCCCTAGATTTACATGCACAAAGCCCTCCACCAACCTCCTCCACCTTCGACTCTACACTGCAGGTACATATACAGCAGTTACACTACTAGTACTACTACATTAAACTGGTTATATATCTCAAATTTATACGTTCACCTTTTTGTGTCACCGTTGACCTAATGCCTATGATATTCCAAAAGATGACTTTCAATTGTGGTGAATAAAATTAATTAACTAATTAATCAATTAATTAATTAATTAATTAATTAAGAGGCACTAAACACCCAAACCACTTTTTATTGATTAACTGTGTAAACTGAGCTAAAATATAATTGTCTATGTATCCTTATTTTGACAATTTTAGTGCATAGTCGTTCCATATCTTCCTTTTTTGGCCAAAACCCGTGTCTGTAATGGCATCAGGTTCAAGGTTCAACTGTTTCAACTACATTTGGAATTTGTAATTGGACCTGCAGCTGCTACTGACTCACTTTTATTGAATAACCTTTTATTCAATTTCTTGAACTATATTTCAATGCTTGCTCTCTATTGTATGTTGTTTTTTTAATTACTTTTGTTTTGTATTTTATTATGTTGTGATAAACTTTGTAAACTCTCTTTTTCAAGATGCTATATAAATACATATTTTTACAATGAATATATTAATAAAGAGCTCTAAATTTTGACCAATTCATAATAATTGTATGTGTGTCTGCCTGTGCTAGCTCTCATGTTCTCCAAATAAACAAGATGATCCGACTTCTGCTAAACGTGAGCAGACCGAGGGGGCAGAGCCAGGAGGAGGTGCACAGCGGAGAGCCCGGTCCTCGGTCTTCCACTCCTCGCTGAGCTGGGACTCCGACTCAGAGAAGGAGACACTGGATGGTAAGACATGTGCTCAAAATGTGTATGCAAAATATGAACAGACAAAATGAACTTATGAACTTAGTAGTAAATAGTTAAGTACCCATCTAATTACATGCTTAAGTTACAGCAAATATAGCCTACATGTTCATAGGTAGATATTAGATGCATAGATTATGTGCAATAGGAGAAGCAATTTAAGGAACAAAACATAATGGAAATGTATTGAGATAAACGTATTACTGACTTCAAAATGAGTCCGTTTCACATCAGAGCTGACACAAAGATGACACATGAAAGAAT